>JARHVA010001473.1:0-292500 GCA_037957365.1 Torreya grandis | reverse complement strand
AATATTCATAGACACACATAATAGGTGTGTGTTAGGTGATTCATCAAGAATTTATTTTGGTTCTTCACTATTTTGGATCCGAATTAAATGATCTAGTCCCACATTCTCTTGACTAGGTTTGACATTAATCCAAAACCAAAACTCCTATTAAATAATTAACCATCAAGATATATGACCTCCTAAAAAAGGTTTGTTCACTAGGTAATACAGGGCTTGATGATTGTGAATAGATCAAACAACATAGCTAATAGGTAATGGAAAAATTTATGTAGTGTGAATACTATCACAAGGGATTCATGATTAGCTTTAATATAATTATTTCTAGTAGTGGATATCTTTTAGATTAAAAAATGAATGGGGTGATCTAATCCACCTTCCCCTATTTGTGCTAACATAGTGCCAATTGTGATCCCTGATGCATCCACATGTATGTGGAAGGACTTCCTCCAGTTTATTAAAATAAATATTGGCACAGTTATTAATCTTTGATTTAAATAAATGAATTTTGCATGGCATTCATCTATCCACATGAATCATGTTTCCTTCCTCAGTAACTTCTCTAAAGGGGAAGATATTTTTACGTACCCATTATACACACCTGTTCCTTAAGAGCCTCAACCATAGATTTCAACTCTTGATTCTCCTTCTTTAGCTTCTTGGCCATCTTATGCTTTTCTTTGATCTACCTTCAAGCTGTTAAACCCTTTTTGAAGGAACTTGCTCTGATACCAATTGTTAAGCATGGGATATACTAAGAGGGGGGTGAATCAGTATATCATATATCTTATAAAACTTTCAAACTGCCTTCTAAAAGTCTGAAGCTTAGCTTGCTGAACCTTTCCATCACCTTTGTAAATATTCTCAAGTTTTGCCCAAGTTTCATGAGAAGATTTACATTACATAACTTTAACAAATTTAGATTCACATAAACCACATAAAATAGCATTTAAAGCTTTAACATTACATTCACTTGCCTTCTTTTCTATTGGAGTAATTGCAAATGTTTGTGGCTCTTCATATTCCTCCACCACTACTTTCCATATGTCAAATCCAAGGGCCATCAAATTAACCTTCATTCTCATGCTCCAAAAAGCATAATTCATCCCATCAAAAAAAGGTTCCTTATTTGTCTAAAATCCTTCATGTGACCCAGCCATCGTGCTTTCCTGATCTTCAATCATTTCCTTTGATTCTTGTTCATTTTTCTCAATCTAGCACTTTAATTTTTTATTCTTCTTCTTAACAGCTTCTAACTCTTCTAAGGCACAAATGAGCTATCCTTCCATATTCACTTCAACTTCCTCCCCTTCTTCTTCTTGATCATCTTCATGTATGGCCATGAATAAAATTTCTTCTTCTTCTGAATCACTGACTCCACCATCTTTGCCTAAGCTAGGATCCTTATAATACAAGCTATTCTACTCAAATCCCTTCTTAGATTTGCCTTTGAAATTATTCTTATATGTAGGCTTTTCTTCTTCATCATCATTAACCTTATCTGGGCATCTAGCTAAAAAATGTCCAATCTTTCCATAATTAAAACATTTAAAAGGTAATTTTCCTTGATAATTACCTGTTCCTCTTTTCGTCTTGTGAATGAAAAGTGCTCCATTGTCATCTTCATCATCACTGGAACTATCACTTGATTCTTGAATATTAGCTTTCTCCTTTGATGTCTTGAAAGTTGATTCTCTCTTTGAGGGTTTATCTTATTCTATCTTTATCTCATCTAAAAACATATAGTAACTCCCCCTTACTGTAGAAACATGTACCTATTTTTGTACCTATTATTCTCCCCCTTTGACATCAATTTCAAAGGGCCTACTTGGAGATAACACTTAGCTCCCCCTCAACTGATGTTGAACCTCAGTGACAGGAAGTAAAGGAAATTACTCCCAACTTCTCTCACAGATACTCAAATGTGTCTTTTGGTAGTGCCTTTGTGAAAACATATGCAATCTTCTTTGATACCAATCTTTAAGCATGGGATATACTAAGAGGGGGGTGAATTAGTATATCATATATATTATAAAACTTTCCCTTAACCAAAATCCACTTAATCAAACATTCAAGATATGTAATAAAACTCAAACAATAAACACCACACAAGATAGAGAGAGACATCAGATATAACGTGGAAACCCAATGTGGTAAAAACCATGGATAACAATCTCAAGTATATGAATGATCACCAACCCAAACAATATTCACAAGAACAAACTTGTAGGAGCACCAAACCCCTTTACCGAGCACCAACCCATAGGAGCACCACACCCCTTTGTCGAGCACCAACCCAGCAACTATTCATGAGCACCAACCCACATGAGCACCAACCCCTTTGTGTATACCACACACCTATCTCTCAATGTTGCTATATCAACAATTGATATTTCAATACAACATCTCTTTCCTCTCTCTCACCTTTGCTCTTTTAAGCTAGATATAACAAATACAAATCATATTCATCTCTCACAAATGCTCTTCTAAGCTAGATAATACAATATCAAATCAACCTCTATCACTCATATTACAAATGGCTTCTCAAGCCTTTATTTATAGCTTTCCAAATGACCTCTGGCCTTCCCCCTTTGTGACCCTTCAATCCTCATGGAAAATGGTGCCAAACTTGTATGACCCTTCATATTCAAGCCTTTATAAAGTCATGTGGTGACCCTTCATGATCAAAAACGTCCTTCCCTCTTTTGTCCTCATCTTGGTGACTTTTCATATTCCTCAAAGTCTCTTCATGAGAAATTGTGCCCTTCCTCTTTTATCTTCACTTGGTGACTCTTGGAATTCCCCAAGGTGACTCTTCATGGGAAAATGCATCCCATCATTCTTTTGTCTTTATCCTGTGGCTCTTTGACTTCTCCATGGGCCCTTCTTTTGTCTCATATGCAACCAAAAATATATTCATTAATATTAAATAAATATTAACTCACATTTAACCAAGATAAACAACATTAAATGCAATGGGGCCTATATCACCAATAATGCTAGACCTTAGACATTAATGACAATATTTCCAACAGGATTGCACCTCTATCTCACTTGTGGGTGGTTTAATTTCCACAATTACTATGATATTAGATGGATTTACCAAAATACCCTTGCTACAAACTACATGCCATAAAAAAAACCCAAAGGGTGTAAAAACAAACATTTTTTTAAATTGAGCACTATCCATAGTGCTCTACATCTTTCTAACATCAATATTCATTGGGACAAATGATCTCTAAACAATAAAAATGTTTCACAATCATCCAAATAGACTTCTAATAAATTATGGATGAAATCCTTAAATGCAACTATAACAACCCTTGAGAAAATTGTAGGTGCATTTTTTAGTCCAAATGGCATTATCGTGTATGCAAAAAAACCCCATTATATTGTAAAGGTCATCAATCTCTATCTTCTTCTATAATTTGGATCTAATGGTACCCATTAAAACCATCAGTAAAGGAATACACCTCATGGCCTAAAATCACTTCTAAAAATTCATCAATAAAATGAATAGGGAAACTATTATTAACATAGGCATCATTAAAAATATGATAGTCACCAGAAACTTTAATCTCACTAGTCTTCTTTGGTTGGACAATCATAGGGCTCACCCAGTTAGCTTTCTCCACAAGAAAGATAATTCCTATCTCTTGCATGTGGTCTTATTCAACCTTGACCTTTAGCTTCATGTTTGGGTTAATTGTTCATGTGTATTCCTATAGTTTAATGTGCACCTCCCCCAGAGATGGGTCCATACCCTTTACTTCTATTAACTTTTTTGGGAAGACATTTTGATAATCTCTCAGGAGTTGTAGTACTTTGGATATGTCTTCTTGTGACCAATAATCAACAATATGTGCCAATTTTGGAATGGCCTCTATTTTAATGTTCTCAATGTGTTCTTTCAAAGGTTCATGGTAAATATTACATTCTTCATTGGGAATGGAATCACATAGTATCTGATTGGCTTCTCACTTTAGAATATTAAGATGTAACCTTCATTCTTCAGATGATTCTTCAACTAGACCTGGAAGTGTCCCAAATTCCATTTATGGTTCAAATAACTCTATGAGGTCCATGTCATCCTCTTTGGTTGAATATTTTGTATACTCATATTCATCTTGTATTCTATGACATGGTTGAATAAAGATCTTTGCCTTATCCTTATCTGATTTATAGACCTATAAGGCTTTATTCAAATTTCAAGCTACATCACAAGAGGATGATGAATCATTTATTCCATCTAAGTCTTTAATCCTTCCATGGAATAAAAAACCTTTATTTTATGTAATGCATTATATTTCATAGGCTTATCATCTTCAAAAATAAACATCTAAATAAAATTTCCTTGAAACTTTGCCCAATGTCTTATTTCCCTTACGTATTCCTGGTGTATGTACCAAGAAATACGAGGGGTGCCTAGAGTATAGTGGAATACATGTACCCAGTACTTTGGGGTGAAACCTTCTATAGTCTAGACCTAAACATACTAGTAAATATGAATCTTAGGGTAATCTCTTTCATGAAATATTGGCTAGTATTTATGACTACCTCTGGAAATTGGAATCAAGCTAGAAGGATTTTATTGGCTTCTTCCCATTATATATATGACTCCTAATGTATAAACCACCAATTAGAATAAATCCCCTTCAATGTATAGGTGAGAGTGCTAACTCTCTAGTTGATATCATGCATATATTATTGGAATCAGAGAATAAATAGGCCAACATCCTCGATGGAAAATTAGTGTAGTAGTTAACATTCTATTATAGAGACCATGTGAAGAGGTTGCACCTCATGGACACCCTTCATCCAATTAATAATGTGAGTGTTAGAATATCCACTTACTAAAGAATTCATATCCCAAGGTATAATTCCATGTTATATTGGTTCTATGTAATCTTGATCTATTTGATCATCTTGATATACAAAATTTATGTCTGACTAAATTGGTGACCTTACAGACATGGAGCGCACATCATCTACCATTAATGGTAGAATCTATGCACTTTGTAGTATATACTTATGAGGTAACTCTTCTAAATGATTTGATACATTTTATAAGCTTGTACAATATTAGAGAGATGTATTCACTAGCTCATAAGGCATGTCATATATCTTTAAAGTTTACCTTCATCTAATTATTCTCTCCATAGACATAGGGGGATTTTGGATCTTTAGGGATGAAACATGCCTATTATCCATCCTTATTTAATGGAATCACTATAATATTGTCTCCATGATGAGCTTCTAACTATTTCCTTATTGTATCAATGGTCATTTGACCATTATAGGCTCACTTTTTTCCAATTAGCAAAGGATAGTACATCTCATTCATCTTCATATCTATGACTTTGAAGTCATCATGAAAACTTAGTTCTATGACTTTGATTTCCACATCCTCCAATTGATCAATTAGTTTGATGCACCCATAGTCCACAAGACTTAGAGTAATAAGGTTGTAACTTAAAATAGGTCAGCCAATAATGACCCATGTTAACCTAGGAATCATTTAACAGTGCTACCAAAATAAAAAACTACGTTGGGTACCTCATACCTTATAATATCAATGTCCATTATTGAATTAACATCCCAAGGTTTTTTTTTTTTTACATACCAAATCATCTGATTCACTCATTGTTGGCCCTTATGTGCACACTGTAGCAGATTATGGAGTAAATTGGGGATGTTTTGTGAGATGTCCTCATTTTATAGTTTACTAAAGAGATTCATCAAGTCTGTCAAGGTGGTGAAAACACCATCTTGTCGCATGATGTACACTATCTGCCCATATATTTTTTCATTTATGGATATAGAATCATCTTAAATGGTCTCTTATTGTTGAATCATTTTCAATATCTACATTGCTTCATGCATTAACCCTTTCTCTATGATTAGGTCTAAATACTTGTTTGGCTATGTTTTCATGATCCTATGGTTTTGTGATAATTCCAAAGGGGGTAATCCCTAATTTTCATGTTTTTGATGTGTGATAGCTTATATTAATGCATCTTCTCAAGGTTGTGTGATTACCATATTTACATTTATTACATCTTTATCCTCTCACTGCTTTGCTAACACTAGGCAATCCTTTGTATCATTTTGTTTAGAGACCCTATAATAAGTGTAGTAGGATTGACATTGTATATTCATTGGTAAATTCCTTTGTACATGGTTGAAATCCCTACACAAATAACATTAAATTAGAGGTCATGGTCCATTTCTTCTACCTCCTTATTATCCTCCTCGATAACCTCCCCTAGTTTCTCCATGGCATCCTCCTCTATTCATTTCAAAATCCCAATTACAAAACTATTGTGGTCCATAGTTTATATAATTTTAAAATGGATTCTACCCTTACGATTATTAAGTACCCCTAAATCCACCATATTGGGCCTGAGTTGGTTATAGTGCCCAATTAGACTGCATTAGCTATAGAATCATAGGATTCTAATTTCACGTAGGGGTTATCTAGTTCTAAATAGGCATATTCCAATTAGGTATTTCTATAGGTTGATAGGTTGGTACTATCGATGCCTAACATACAATACTAGGATTATTTTCAAGCTTATTTACTTCAGGTGTGATAATAGCCTGCATTTTAGTATTTGATTTTTATGTAGCCACTATAAAGACATTTTTGGTGGTCTTCTTTTAGTTCTTAAAGAGCTTGATAGTTCTTATCATTATGATTATGATCCTTACAAAAGTTATAGTATAGTGTCTATGGGTTCCTTACATATTGTTTTAGTAGGTGACATGGAGATTTCGCATGTCCTAATACATGGCATATCACAAAACTTAGTTTTTATTCTTGGGAATTCGTTCCTATGGTGCCTTTCTTTCTCATACACCATACACCAAAGTTTTGACTTAGGTCTTTATTTTTCTTCTTATTATTATTCTAATATTTTATAAGGACATGTAATTTGTTCTCTATCTGTAAACTAAGAGCCAAAACTCTACCATAATCTTCAATCTACTCCACTCAAATTGTAGCTATCCTTACTTCTGCTTTACTAGTGAACTAAGTTTACAAAATAGAAAACCTTATCCTTGGTTACAATCCCTCTACAAACCAAGTAGTATTGTCTTTTTCTTCCATAACAAACTCAACTTTGTTTATTACATCATAAAATTTATGATTGTATTCATAGATAGTCTCTTTGGCTCCTTCTTGAATTTCCTTAAGATATTGTATGGTCTAACTAGAGTATTTTTAGACTTTAAATTTTGTGATCAGCATTATTTTTACTTATTATATTTTTACTTGGTTGACCCTTTTATAGAATATAAATTCTAATGCTCTAATATCCAATTCTCCAATCAAACCACACTTTATTACCACTTCATTGGTGATTCCTTTAGCTTATCATTTCATAGTGTAGATTAGTAGGTACTATTCTAGGTCCACAAACCCATCATAAGGAGCTAGGTGGGTTAGGGTCCCTAATTGATCTACCATAGTGAGGTTTCTTTCAGGTACAATAGTTGATTTTATTGTAAATGGTACCTAAGATGGTTGTGGTTTCTATGGCTTCCGTGGGATTTGAGATGCCTCCTAGGCTGGTAGAATTTGTGATGTCTCTTTTGGTTCTATGGATGTGGTAGTCACAAAGATATCCTTGTTGTCTCCTTCATCTTCTTCAAAAAATTTAAGTTGTGTAATGAAATCCTTGACCTATGAAATAATTAAGGGGTTTATCTCTATTGATAATAATATTTTTATATTCTTCTTATGTTGGGCCAAGAAACTTTGGGTAACTTCATGATACGTAGTCTTATGTACTTCTAGGGTTTTCCTATGAATCTCTTCTGGAATTGGTCTTTGCCAAGCATCATTATCTAAAGTTGTGTAAGAATCATTGTGTTTTTGAAAAAAAAAAGGCTTAGTAGATGTGTGTTCCCTTAGGGAATGATCCATACCTCCAAAGATATATCTCTTGAAACTTGAACCTTTGCTATGTCTACAACTATATGTCAATCTTTATTTTTATCTCTGAAATAACATTCTTGGAAGTCACACACTTTTAACCATCTAATATAATTTGATACTAATTATTTCTTCCTTCATCCATACTAGATCCCCATAACTTCTTCTCACTCTATCCTTACTTTGCCCAAGATCCTCTCTCTATCTCTCCTCACCACACACTTATCCTTTTCTTCTCCTCTCATCCAATTCATCAATACTACTACTCCTCTTATTTGTAGCTTCTTGAAGTGCACTTTGTTTATTCCATCTCCTCTATTATTATAACTCTCTTTCTAACTCTAGAGTCTTCTTCTAGTCCTTCTCCTCTTGATTCTCCATTCTAGACTCAAATTCAACCTCTAATTTTTCATCTTTTATTTATTCTCCCTTACGTCACACACACCCCCATGGCACCCAAAGTGACTACTCCATATGGAATAGAATAATTACCATCACTTTCTCCACATCCAACATGTTAATGAGCATAGGAATTCATTGTAAAAAAAATCATATTATCCCTCTCATAAATAAATCCTTTGCCACTTCAAATACTAGTTAGCCTTGTATTGTAAATTATGTGATATTCCTGTCAATGGTTGAGTCCAACCAATGATCTATCACACAAGTCCAACTAGTGTATAAAGCCCAAAACTATTCAATATTATCCTTAGACCATGTAATTTTAGTGATCACATGAGATCTAAAATAATTGTATTCCATATAATCCAACCAATCAACTAGTAATCTAGGTAATTCATACTAGAATATCTCATAAATTTCACTATGAATATGTTCATGCATAATTTGTTATTCAGAATACCCTATTCTCTGAGCTTCCTTCTATGTGAACTCAATGATTTTTTGATCTAGTCATCACTCCACATCTCTTTGGCTAGGAAACCACATCCACATATCCTCAGATAGTGAGTTCCATGTTCACTGCACCATTTTTAGCAAAGGTTCTTGGGTTCACTATAACATGCTAATTATAGGGATAACTCTTAAGATTTAGGGGATAGCTTATATAAAAAGAGAAATCATTGTAAGATATTCAATTTTATACTAATATCATATATGTTTAACACAATCTTAAGTAATCTTACGGAGGTATACTTAGATAAATACACCACGAAAATACTCAGGTGTGGATACACATATGTCAACTCGTAGAGGAAAGACCTCTTAATGATCAGCTAACATAATAGATATTTTAACTATTGAGAGTAGATCACATAGACTTCCCAAATAATGATACATTATGTAGATATCTTATGAAATAACACCCAATAACACATTAATCAAATTGCATTACATTGAAGATATATCCCTTTCATGATAATTAATATTGTGAAACAAATCATATTGCAAAAGATATAAAATATAACATGGAACATAGAACCAACATATTAATTACCAATTATTGAATCTTGCATACAAATCTTTATACTATTAAGGCACTCATTACACTTTCATCCCAAATATCTAAATTCTACACTTAATCATTCATGTGATCATAGAAAACTTAATTAAAAGCTTATCATACAATCTTATCCAACATTATCCAACCCATTCTACTACAACCTAAAGGAATATATAATTTTGAAAACTATATGGTTGTAACCATGACATTTGAAGATTCCATTTATATAATCCCAACTAGAAGTAAAATATCATCATAACAATATTTTAGAGTAACTACTAACCAAAAAGAAACCATGGTACCTATCCATGTGGCACATTCATATGTTTGAGTAGCTAGTTTATACATTCCCTGGCTAACATACCAATAAAGCACTCAAGTTGGACTCACACAAAGACAAGGTGTGTTATACACACCTAAGTATGCATTTATTCCCCTTTAGACTATAATTTTATTACTATATTAAAGGGTAGAAAATGTAGATGATATTTATGGATTATATAGTACCTCAATCTTATACACTTGGCAAAATTAGACCTCCGATCTTCCTCTCAATTCTATACCTTTCCCATTTTCATAAGTCTCACATTTACTCTATCTTATGCCCCTTACCCTATTTCTTGGTTTGACTAGTCTTATGTTGATGACCCAAACCTTCTATCTTTCTCAAAATGATTAAACCTATTTATCTTCTACTTCTGTAAGTTCTTAGTTTAAACATCTTTCCTACTCCCTAGAAACTAATATTTTAGATAGATACCTATATCAATACAAGTTTATTACTCTGATACAAGTGTCTAATGCCCTAAATTTATCCAATTTATAAATGAAGTGTATCCTAATGGTCATCTTAAGTGCTTTTATGTGAGTTACTTCTCCAAAGGGATTGATATAAATATAAGATCAATCCTCATTCATTCACCACCTAGAAACTTATTATGCACTCACCATACTACTTACAAAAGGCACTCAATCAAGTACTCAAGTGAGTAAAAGCTTCCCTATTTTATCCTATTTCCATATCAATCATAGGGAAAACACATATATAAGTCTGAAGTAATGAAGGAGCATCCTAAGATCTATTTTTTACAAGTTACAAAATAGGTCATTATTGTAATTGTTTTCCACATATTGCATGATTCACACAAAATCCAATATGTAAGGGAGAACTACATCATTCTAAGGCCCTCTCTAAATTATTGTCTATGTAGGCAGTGCTCATTGATAGAGGGGTCTCTAGTATCATCTCAACACCATGTGCCCACTAACCCATTATTTCCTAGGGTCACTATGAAGATGAAGAAGTAGGGTTTTATAATTTTATGAGGAGCGATGTTCCATGACCTAGATCTGTATGCACTAGAGTGAAGGTGAATACGAAAGAGAAGAATCTAGATGGTTACATCCTTTTCCAATAGGTATTATGTATAGGAACCCTATGTAAGGTTTAAACAGTAAAATTGATATAAACTTCTAAGGTTGATGCTAATGTCCACAACTCTAGAGGCACCCAATCCAAAATCTGATGACTATTCCAAAATCATCTTCCAATCTAATTCCTACCTATTCTAGATCCAAAAGTGTGTTAGCATCAAAACCAACTAATTACATTACTTATTTGTCATTTTCATACTTAACATAGTTTTACTTACTATTTTTAGCATATTTTAGTTTAATGAATTCAACATGTGTTATATCTAATTTTAGCATCTAATTAGAATAATATAGAGATAATTTATCACCCTTACACCTTAATCATATCTCCATCCCCTTTAGCCCTATCTAATACCAATCTAAATAAATTTTAGGGTTAAATAGTAGTCTTATTCTCAAATGGGATAACTCCTCTATCATAAAGTTGTGTAGATTTTATCATAAAGAATAATAGTCATTATCACAATGTCCATTAATACCATGGTAAGTGCAAAATGTTTGATCCTTTATCTTCTCAAACCTATGAGGTGGATGATAGTAATTTGGAGGAAGTGTAATCATTTGCTTGTCTGATAGTTTATATAATATATCATGTGGTTGATTTCTTATGTGATCAAACTTGAGTGGTTGCCTCTTAGTAGAATCAGATACTTTTATTGTAGGTTCTACTTTATAAATTGGTCATTTTCCTTTATGTAATACATTTACTAATTTTACCTTGATATGAACCTTTGTCAGAGGAGAAATAATAGGAGATTTATTATGAACCCCTTTTATCAATTATTTTTCTTTGTAGGAATATTTGAGAATATTTTCTCCTTATAGACAAGATGCATTGGACTCCACCTTTTGAGTGGTAGCTTGTTGCTTTAGTGAAGATGATATTAATTCATGTGTATTTTTACAACCAAAATCACATGTGTAGTGGTGTATATCCATAGATAATTTATCAAAATAAGTGTAAGGATTGTATAATGTTTTTTATCTAAGTAGAGAAAGAATACCCTTACTGAATATAAATTATATCTCTAAATATAAGGGTCGATATGTCAAAGATTTTAAATCATTCTTGAATCCTACAATGTAATCTGTAATAGATTCATCATGACCTTAATTTAAGCCTTATAAATATTCCAATGTTAATTTAGGCATTTCATGCTTATGGTAATCTAATAAAAATATGTCTTTCAATCTTGTAAAATTAGGTAAAGAACCATTAGTAATACTATAGAACCAATCCCAAGCATCTTATGTTACACTTCAATTTAAATATTTTAATAATATGTGTTTTTCCTTAGCCCAATGACCAAAAGAACATATATATTATGTTAAGTGATTGTAAAGGTATCCATGACCATCAAATAAAGGAATCAAGGAATAAAAAACACTTTTGGATATGGATAATCAAATATATTTTGTGTAAGTGGTTGATATTTAATGACATTATCTTTAATATTATCATGACATGAATAACAATTACAAATTAAGATTCGATGCTTGATTTTGAAGGTCTTCTATAGCATTCTTCATGGACACAACATGACTAGTAGGAATAGTTGTAGTTTGGAAAGGTGCACTAATAGGTTGTAATTTACCATCTAATTGAAACATATGTATGATGGGATATCACTACTATCATTTCATTATAACACAACATTATTGCATAACTTGGAATGATTGCATATTGGATCATTTGTATCACATGAAGTTTGTAAAAGATAAAATACATTATTTTAGTATTGGGTTAGTTGATCCAATTTCATTTACTTTATGTTTGTGTGTTATTAATAGTGTTAGTATTTTTATAAATGTTGGTAAATAAATGTTAGTATGATTTAGGTGGTTAAACCCATTAGGGTGTCATGTAGAGTAACCACCTTGAGACAACTTATTTAAAGCTTTCTCTCCTTTGTAAATATATAATATTAAATAATACCTTTGTTGAAACTTTTCAAATAAAATGTAGTTATTTTATTTACCTATGCATTTATCGATCCTATCAATGGTATCATAGCTTGGTCAGTTAAGGAGGATTGAATAAATTTGAAGAGCCTAGTTTTTTTCTAGGAAGTATTATTGAAGACATCGAATCCACATTTTGAAAGCAATCTACAGAATTTTGTATGATTTTTTATGATGTATAAATCAATTTATACAACATTTATAAAAAAAATTTGGAGGAAAATCATACAAAACAAAAAAAATTATAAGTATATTGCCTGATTTTTTACCATATCAATGTATTTTGATTTGTAAGGCCCCCATAAAACCATTTTGTATGACCTAAAAACCACATTGAATAAAATATACATTTTTACAGCCTTCATTGGAGCATTAATGGCATTTGATATAATCTAATTGTCTAATTTTTTAGTTTAAAAGCTCCAAAACCCACTTACACAACCTTGTAAGGCCTCTACCAATTTTATGTGTATAAATGGTTGATTGTATGGCTTCCTCCATCCATGCACAACTTTAAAAATCTTGCAAGTGGGTTTGTATTGTTTTAAATATGATATGTCTCCTCTCATGGTGTATTTAATTTTTATACTACTATATATATTTTTCAAGACTTTTGATAGTACTCCAGATTAGTTTGTATGGCATCCTTTAATGAACAATACCTTTCTCAGTAGTATATAGCATGGTTTTGAGTAAAATATTTATTTCAATCTAATATTTTTATATTATTATGTCATATGGGCTCCATCATAAAATAAATTCATGTATCTTTTTCACATGAAAATAAAATATTGGGTAAAATATTTCCCATGCAAGTAATTTTATTTTTCACATCTGAAAGACCAAGGTTATATAGAATATTTTCTCTTTGTATTTTAAAATTGATCGAAGAAGAGTTGGATAGTGAAATTTTGGAAGACACATGAAAAAATAGAGTTCAATATTTCAAACCTAAAATAGCTTTATTTTGATCACAATTTTGTCACATTCATCATTGAGTATCTTGTATTACGAAACTTCTTTTGACAAATCGCTATTTTATCTGAAGGTGGTTATGTGACCAGTCAATTTATAGTTTTTTGGACATTTTAGACACATTAGAATGTTCAATTTTATGTTTTAAATATTTTATATATGGTATTTTCAATAAATTTATTAAAATTAATGTATAAAGGTCATTTTTAATGGAAACCAATACCTTCAAAATGTAAAATTTCATTATGTATGACTCATGCTTTTACTATAAATGAACATATCATCCATTATAGATCCATTAAGATCTTCATGATTGATAAATTATAAGTGTCAAAATATAGGTTAGAGGATCTATTGGAGGCTAGAGGACAATTCCCTTCTCTAGTTAGTTATTCACTCAGATTTTGGGTAAAATGGTTGAATATCATTTTTATAATAATAGTATGTTTATTGCAATTATTGGTTTTATTCACTTCATTGATATTCTTGATGAGGAGAAGACAAATTAGTTTTGATTCACTTTTTTATTATAAGGGCTTCTCACCTCTCACCTAATAGGGGGAAGATATTACATGGCCTTCGATCAGTGATAACACCATAGTGTTGAACAAAGTTTCATTTGTGTTTGTTGGATATCAAGGAGATGTGCCATACATAGTATTAAATATTCACTTGGATGGGTTTATGTTTGAGACCTTATATGGATCAATGTGGTTAAATAGGCCTTGATCATGTTCTACTACAGTGTGATATAGAATGGTCAACGGGGATGAGCAAACATTAATCATGTTCATCAACCTTTATACCATAATTCATAGGTTGGGATTATATATGGAGAAACATCATTTTATTAGTACCATGATGTAAAATGTGTCATTTTTATGTGCAAAAAATAATTTTAATGACTTCATAGTCATAGCTATAGATCATCTTCTATCCCATGTTTGGATCAAGAGGGATTTGTTAGATCAATTGATCCAATTTCACTAACTTTATGTTTGTGTGTTATTACTAATGTTAGTACTATTATTAATGTTGGTAAATAAATGTTATTTTTATTTAGGTAGTTGAATCCATTGGGGTGTCCTATAGAGTAACCACCTTGAGAAAACTTATTTAAAGCTTTCTTTCCTTTATAAATAAATAATATTGAATAATACATTTTTACCTTTATGTTCAAACTTTTCAAATGGAATTTAGCTATTTTATTTACCTGTGCATTTCTTGGCCATATCATTTAGATGTCACTAATATTTGTATTTACCATTTGACTATCACGTTGTTTTTCAAAAGGAGATAAAGAAATATTCTGCTCATGTGCATCTATTTGAGTTTTTAGAAAGAGAAGGAATAACATTTTTTATTTATAGAGAGAAAATGACAATTCTACTTATGTATCATTTTCATTGTCTAAAGATAAATAGAGAATCACATTCTACTTTTGTAACATTTGTAGCATGTAGAGAGAGAAAAGGATAATCATAATTTAATTTAGTAACATTTACATCATCTAGAGATAGAAAAGGAGAATCACATTCTAATTTTGTAAATTTTGCATCATATTTAAATATAAAATGAGTACCGCATTCTATTTTTGTAATGGTTGCGTCATATATAGAGAGAGAAAGAGGATCACATTCTATTTTTATACCATTTTCATTATCTATAGAGAGAGAAAAGGAGTTTTACATGATAATTTTGTATCATTCACATTATCTAAATAAATAAAAGGAGAATCACAATATTTTTATATCATTTTCATTTTATAGATCATGAGAAGCATCTATGCATGTAAGAGTAGTGTTATCATAACTTTGATTTATACATTATTTTTTGTTATTATGAATTTTTGATTTCTAACATTGAATGTGATAAAGTACAATAACAAATTTTAAAGATAAGTGAGGTGCATTCTCAATTAAATAATCTTTAGATTTTAATTCATGCAACATGTGAGGAGTAGGAATATGTGCATTAGTATTATATTCCTCTTTTCTAATGTATGATTAAGAGCATATTCTAAATAAGGATTAGGAGAGCTAGGCTTCTATTTTCAAAGTGTTATATTTTTCCTCTTCATCACTATATGCTTATTCATAATTATAATTATAATTATTACCTTCAAAATCATATTCCTTATATACATAATTAGCATTGTTGATCATACAATGATTATGTTTATTCCATTCACTAGAGTAATCATAAAGTATAGCATTTCTAGAAAATAGAAAATCCAAGTGATGGGGACTATGAGGGATTATATTATAGGTACACATTTGAAATCCTATTATGGTGAGAAATGAAAGGATAAAACCTAATCGAAAACACACTCCCACATATAAACCCTAAAATAAAATTTCATAAGTCATTTTCAAATATAATATATAGGTTCACCAAATGTTTTATCTAAAATTTGTATTAATGTAATAATAACCCTTTGATTAAATATAAACTATTAGAACACAAAAAAACTATGCATTATTTTAATATACATAAACTAAAATTCAAGAACAATGATTTGACATAAAATTTAGACAAGTCATAATAAAAAAATGCAAGAGGGTAGAGAAATACTTAGCTTGTTTATTACACTTTCCTAAGCTATACAAACTAATTTTATAATCTGAAACTATAGGGGATAATTTTATTATCCTCATTTTTGGTTTTTAAGACTATTTCCATTTTAGAAACAAAATTGACTGGAAGGAAATAATAATAATAGTCAATATTGACCTTTGTGGTTTGATATTGACCCTGTAAATGTAATTTATTTGAAATTGATTGTTATTTCTAGTCTAAGTAAGACTAGAAGGAAATAACATCAACAGTCAATATGAACCCATATGAGCTGATATTGACCTTATGTAAGTGAGATTATGATTATTCACATGATGTTTTTCCTACTTCTATAATATATTTCCCAACCTTCTCAATATTTTTAATACATCTGCATGTACCTTAAATTTCAAACCCTAGTTTCTTACACAAACACTTGAGACATCAAATTAGGGGGAGGGGGATTGGGTGAAATGGATTGAGTTGGATTGACCTTGGTCAATCCTCATTAATAAAACACTCAAATACATTTCCGATGCTCTGAAAAGAGCTCAAACTCAAATGTATTTATTACACCTCTCTCTCTCTCTGTGTGTGTGTGTGTGTGTGTGTGTGTGTGTGTGTGTGTGTGTGTGTGTGTGTGAAATAAATAATGCAAAGATATATGTTCCTTCTCCAATTTTACCCTTTACACAAACATGAAAAATGTAAAAATACTTCATATGTATCTCTAGTGATTCAATGCAAGCAATATGTAACTTTTATATATCTCTTATAATGTGAGAAATTCTCATCCTAAATGTCTCCTTGAAAGTGTGTGTGTGTTTGTGTGTGTGTGTATATATATATATATATATATGAACATTTTAGAATTTAAATTAAAAACCTAGTGCTGCATAAAATAAACCCAAAGAATGTCAAAGGGATTAAAAAACAAGAACTATAAATGAAAATGTGTTAAAATGAGATTCAAATTATTAAGATTCAGTATCGATTGGAAGGGTTCAATATCAATGGTCAATCTTGGCCCTAATAGTTGATGTTATCCAGGGATATGCACAACCTCAAAAGTGACAAAAGATGTTAGAGATTAATGTTTTTAAATACAACTCAAGTAATGTGGGCAAGAAAAGGGGACCAAAAAGTCATATAAAATCACAAATTAAGTGGATTAAACATAATAGTGTTTAACCTTAAAATATAGATTAGGGAATCTAGGGGTAGACATAGCCAAGGGCACAAGGATGGTAGACTATCTATAAAGTGGGCCAATTAATTAAAAAAATAGATAAACATATATCAAATATATTATGCTGAGATATGTTAAAAATGGAAAGTATAGTTATGGTATATATTACATTGATAATGAAAATAAGATACTTAATTGGTTCTAATGCTAATATGGATCTAGATCTAGAATAGGTATAACGTAGATTAGATATAGATTATAGATCAATCATTTGATATTAGAAATTATATCTATATAGTTGTGGACACTTATGTCAACCTGAGATGATTGCATCAATGCTTCTATCTGGATCAAATGCAAGTCTCTAGTATGAAATACCTACTAAAATTGGTTGTGACCACTTGTATGCTTCTAGGTTTTGTGTCACCTTCATTTTGATGAATTTAGATCTAGGCCATTGATTGTCACTCCTTGTCAAATATAAAAACCCTAGTTCTTCATCTTCATATTTGTTGTGAGAGAAATGGGTTTCTAAGAAAATGGTATCAAGATGCCTCAAAGACCCCCTATCAATGAACACTACCTATATAGACAACAATCTGAAGAGGACCTCAAATTATGTAGTTCTCCCCTATGTGTTAGCTTGTGTGAGAATAATGTAATGTGTGATAATCAAGTACAATAGTGGCCTAGCTTGTAACTTATAAAATATGTCTATCGGGCTACACTTTAAATACTTCAAACTTGTATATGTGTTATCCCTATGACTAATATGTAAATAAGATAAAATAGGAAAGATTTGTTCACTTGAATGCTTGATTGAATGCCTTTGGTATTTTTCCTTGTGATTTTTTAGGTATATGTTAGGTGAGGAATGAATGAGTGTTAATCTTGTATATATACCAATCCCCTTAGATAATATCTCACATTAAATCACTTAGGCCAACCATAGGTATATGTTTCATTTTAAATTGAATGACTTTAGGGCACTAGATTCTTGCATTGGCATAGGACACTTATGTCAACATAGGTATATTATTAGGACATAAGTGTCCAAGAAATTGGAAAATAGGTGTAGGTCTATAAATTTTTGAGATAGATGATAAATAGGTTTATAACATTTTAAAAAATATAGAAGGTATGAGTCATCATAATAACATTGATCAGACTTAGAGATAAGTAATAGGCATGAGAGATAGTGTATGTGAACCTTTCGGTAGCAGGAATGTATAGAAGCTGAAGGTATATCTAATGTATGTATTTTGAAGTTTAAAAGACTAATGTGCTATATAATTCATAAATAATGCCTACATTTACCCACCCTTTAATCTATTAATGAAATTTCTAGTTTAAAGGAAAATAAATGTGTACTTGGGTGTGTATAACACACTTTGCCTTTGCTTGAGCCTAACTTGAGTGTTTTATTGGTGATTTACCTAAAACCAAGATCATGTTAAAATATATATTTAGTGCATATAATCTGAAATTTAAATCATTAAAATGATTGAAATTGAAAGAGAGTACAGTTTAGGAGTGCACATGTGTATTAATGTAACTACCTTGCCTTTTGACAATTTAATTTGGAAAGATATATCATTATGAATCATTGAAAATAAGATTAGGACAAAATATGCAATCATTAAAGTGCATATCTCTAAAGATATAGATATATATTGGAGTATGCATGCCCCCAACCTTGGAGAAAAAGTGAGTTTCCACCTTGCAGTTGAGATTAACTCAATTGTACAATCCAATCATACTTATAACCTGGTAAGTGTGAGAGAACCAAGTCAACACACACTATAAATTTTGTGAGTTTGGATGGTGTAATCAATTCAAACCTATAAAATTATAAATATTGAGTGATTTAATCACCTCAATCATACCAAAATCAAACCAACTATTATAGTAGATTGGCTCAATACAATCCATAAAAGTCCAACCTAATGGGTGATGATAGTCCATATAATTGTTTAAAATTTGAAATATAATTTGATTTTGAAAATTTTAGGTGATCATTTCATAAAATATGCACCTTAATATGTCTCATGTTGAAACTATGTATAAAAATGGTACCAATGTATGAAATTATGCCACAAATGTGTACCTGAATCATATAACTATTCAATTTTGCCAATTTGAAAACTTTGTAAGGAGAATATGTTTCCAAAACATGCCCCCACTATAATATGAACCTGAGAACTAGTGTAAGTGTGGATAACATGTTTCCAAAGCATTCCCCCAATGTATATTTAAATTTGTGAAGAATGTAGAAGTCATGCCTTTATGACATGCCACCACTAATATGCCCCCCTTTGAGGTGAGGGGAAGTATAAACTAGTATTCACCTTACCTTAATAGGATAAGATAATTTTATAACCTATGTATGAACCATATAACATATAGAAGGAATGTGTCTAGGTAGATATGTCATTGAAGCATACAAAATATGATCACATTGAGTCCTAAGATGTATGATGGGAAACATGGAAACATCTAGCTAATAACAGTACAATCTCAATGAGAAATCAAGCACACACACAAGAGTACTCTAAAGTGAACCAAAAGATAATGGTCCAAGAAGACCTCAAGCAAGGGGCAAGTTCAAATGATGCACAATTGAAGGGACATTACTTAGTCAAATATCCACAAAAGAAATAATGACATATTCAAGTATCCATACAACAAGCAATAACACATTCAAATGTCAAAGAGGCAAACAAAGGCATAGAGGTTAAAAATAATGGAGTATATTCAATTTCTCAAATAACCAAGATAATAACAAGGTAAGACACTCAAATAAGTGCATGAATGAAATCATAAGCAACTAGCATAAACATATCATACTAGTCCATGGATCATATGTGTTAGTAAAAAATGTTAATTACATAGCATATCAAGTACATTGTTTAAGATATAAGCATGGATAAAGGCATGTATAAGTATATAAGCTCAAACATGATAACGTAAAATGACTATAGAATGATATAACCTAGATATATCATGATCAAAGAAGCGGATGCTCCCAATGTCAACATGACATGAATAGAGGGAAGGCCTAATATCTAAAAGTGTATATATCATTTATTTGTGTATGCCTAAATCAAACACAAAATATGTATGAAACATGTATATATAAAAATAAATGATGTGTTATCCACTAACATGGTACTAACAACATCAATTCCAAGGAGCTAATAAAATAAGTAAACGCTGAGTTTTATTAGGTTTTTATTTTGATGGTATTTTGAAATCTCTCAAGTGAGATATTTACTCAAGTGCATGATGTTCATTGGACTTTTGATAGGTTTTCCTTAAAGTTTAGATAGATGGTACACACCTTTTCCCAAATTTTATATAATGCTAAATGGTCCCAAACAATTTGGTTTAAACTTTCCCTTATTATTTTTTTGGCATTGGCATTATTTTAATTTTATTTTAATACTAGGTCACCCACAAGAAAGTCATGTGGCCGAACCTTTTTATTATATTTGTGCTTAACATAATCTTGATAAAATCGTAAGTGTTCAGAAGCTTTTGTGTGTTTTTCAGTCAACTATTCTAATTGATGCAATCTTTTTCATGGTATTTATTATCTTTTACTATGTCTTTGAGAGACACACATAAGGAAGGTATCTCTAGATTAATTGGTAACACTATTTTTATACCACAAACTAAATAATAATGTTGGCCTGAGTAGATGTGTGAACACTAGTGAAGTATTCCCATAAAGCATAGACCATTTGTTGGTGCCAATCAGTATTGTATTGTTCAATTATTTTTTCAAGTATTTTGACAATGGTATTATTTTTTACCTTTGCTTGTCCATTACCCTATGGAAAATAAGGTGTAGAAAATTCATTTTTGATTTTTTATTTACTGCAAAAGAATTTTACTATCTTATTTTTAAATGATGATCCGTTATTAAAAATAATAGCTAAAGGTATGCCAAAACAAGAAATAATATTTGTCATAAAAAACTTGCATATGTCATCCCTTGTAGTAAATTTAAGTGGGATTACCTCCACCCATTTTTTAAAATGTTTTTTAGTTGTGACTGAACTTGTGTCCACTAGAAGACACTGGATGTATCTTGCCAATCAAATCAAATCCCCATAAGGAGAAAGTCCATGGTGAGACAATAAATTTTAACTCATGAGAAGGTGCATGGTTCAAATTACTTTATTTTTAGCACTACAAACATAATCTAACATGTTCAATACATTATTATTCCATGAGAGGCCAATAATAGCCTTGATGTAAGTGTTTTTGGGGCATATCCTTATCATTGAAATGTCTTCCACACTTACTATCATGTATTTCTAATAATATGGTGCATGCCTCATATGCACTTAAACATCAAAGGAGGTGTCCATCGAGACCTCATTTGAATAAATCATTACAAATAATAACATAAATAATTTATTCACATTGTAATTTATGTTTATCATCCTGCACAAAACAATTTGGTATATAAGCTTAGTAAAGAAAATTATAAATATCATTGTACCATTCTGTGTTCGTAGAACTACAAGTAATAGTAAAAAAAACTAAGGCATCCTTTTTTAGAATAAATGGAAGGTTATCATAATTGGCATATGGTAAAGTTTATATGATCATTTTTTATGTCAAAGGGCATCAAGGATGTTGCATTAGCCATTACATCTGTATGGCTATTATCTTTATGGGGAATTTTGTTAATAAAAAATGTATCAAATGTTTATTTTAGTATATCCACCATTTCTTTATATGGTTGAATATGTTCTTTTTTATTTTGGTAATGTTTGGTAACTTTATTAACAATCAACTAAGAATCACCAAAGATATGAATGTCCTTGATATGAAGCTTTTATACCATGGATAACCCAATTATCAAAGCTTCATATTTTGATATATTATTACTATAATAAAAGGCTAATATATAAGAAAAAGGTATGTATTCACCCTCAAGATGCAAAATATAATACTAGCACCCACTCTTGTTCTACATCTAAACCCATCGAAAAACATTGTCCATGGATTTGAAGATATATTTTATGCTTCAATTTCTTCACAAAAAGCATCAGTAATTGGATAAGGATTAGGTAATGGAGTGACATCCAATTGGTTGGATATAAATTGACCTTTTATTAAATTTTGGGTCATAAATTTGAGATCAAACTCTATAAGTTACATCGCCCATTTATGATGTAGCCAGTGAGGTATGTTTTATTCATAACTTTAATGGGTTTTATTTAATTATCGCATGGACCTCATTATTGATCAAATAATGTCCTAATTTTTATTTATAAAAAACCAAGTCTAAACATAATTTTTCCATTACTTTATATTTTCCTTCATAATCAACCAATTGGCGATTGATTTAATATATTACGTGTTCTTTATGATTATCATCATATTGTGTTAATAGGGCTCCAAGGGCATCATGAGTGGTTGAGATATAGAGAAGTAATGTCCTATCTAAAATGGGAGGTATGATCACTAATGGGTTTGCTAAATATTATTTGATTTTATCAAATATTTGTTGACAACTTTCATCTCATACAAATTTGGTGTCCTTTTTTAGAAAACTCGTGAAAGGAATTATTTTATCAACCAAATGAGTGATAAAGTGTCTGATAGCCTAAATTCTACCTTTTAAACATTATAGTTGTTTTATATTAGTTAACGATGACATCTCAACGATATATTTTATGTTTTTTGGATCAAACTCAATGCCTTGTTGAGAAATAATGTACTTGATGAGATTTTTGAAAGACACTCTAAAAACACACTTTTGGGGATTTAAATGAATGTTGAACTTACGTAAGCATTCAATTTTATTTTTTTTAAATAATTAGCATGGTCTTGTCGATGCCTTTATTTGAAAATTAAATTTTTAGCATAACCCTCAATAGTTTTGTGAATAAAATCATGAAATATATGAGTTATGTCCCTCCAATATGTTACTCTGACATGTTTAAGTCCAAAAGGCATGATCATATAACATAATGTGCCCCATAGATTAGTAAATGTTATCTTCTTTTGATATGTTGGGTTAATTTTAATTTGATTATATCCCATAAAACCATCCAAAAATTAAAATGTCTCATATATAACTGTAGAATCGACAATCATGTCGATATTAGGTAATGTAAATTCATCTTTTGGACAAGCCTTATTTAAATCATGATAATTAGTAAAACATTGAATGTCACCATTAGGATTAGTAACAAATATAATGTTAAATACCTAATAAGAATGTGCAATTAATGACATGAATATGGCATCTAAAAGCTTTTGAATCTCTTTTTTAACTAGAAACTCCACTTTAAGATGCATTTCATGGATATTTTGTTTAACATGTTTTGCATCTAGATACAATAATATATTATGCATCACCATTGATGGGTCAATATAAGGCATATTTAAGTAAGCCCAAGAAACTAATTTTGGTGATCATGTAGGATTTGTTGATAGGTGTTTCTTTCATCATCCTACATCATTGCTACAAGTAATATTGGCCGAGGATATTTATCTATTCCATAATTAAATTATATTGTTTCTTCATTTAGTGACATAAACTATTCTATGATAAATGGTGTTGTAGGAATAGTATTATGTGTATCATATTGGACATTGGTATCATTGCTCTCACCAAAATAAACATGAGTGAAGGTGGCATGATGAAACCTATTCCTGTGATATAAGGAAGGGAGATCCTCATATGCTCCCAAGTACTCTAATAATGACTCATCATTTAAGACTAATCAAATGTCAAATTTTCTAGTGAAGTGTTCTTATCAATCAAATGAGGGTTAACCAAAGGTAGATCTATCATGGAATTACACATACATTAAAATTTGGCCTTTTGAAAACAAGGCTTGGTGCAAGTAGATTGTTGATGAGTTACAAATTGATCTAAAAAAATCAAACCTTAATGATTTGTGATATTTTTAGGAGATATGGGTTGAGTTATACCATACTCATGTTTTCTCAACCCTTGACCTTTTCATCCATATTTGAGTAAATATCACGAGCCAAAATCAATTTTATAGGATTGTGGCATAGGATCATTTGTTTGTTGGGCCATTACATAATGTTTGAAGGGATTAGTACCCATTAGACATTTGTAAATAAATTCCTAAAGGTTGAATTTTAATCATGCATGAAAATTATATGTAACTACATACATTTCGTGTATCCAAGGCCATCCCAAACATATGTTATAGTTTAGATCATTTATCTTAACTTGGAAAAATATAGGTAATGTATGGGGTCCCACCATAATATTTAATGTTATTTTCCATAATACTTGTCATGAAATATTATAAAATCCTTTTATGCTCATAGTTGAAGGTTCCAAATCATTAGGCCTAATGCCAAGCAAGGAAATAAAGGATATGTTACAAATGTTGAGCCCTAGACCATTGTCGACAAGGACTCTTTTTACAATTTTATTGCACACACAAACATAAATGTTTAATGGTAAACAATAATTTATTAGGTCATGAGGAAGTAGATCCTACTTTTCAAAGGATATATTATGTTCAGTCCATTTGGTGGAATTTAACACAGAGGCTGCATATCGAGGCTACATATTACTTGGTAAAACGTTCATGCATAAGGCATCCAAAAGAACATCCTTATGATAGGAAGAATAGTGTATCAAGTCCTAGAGTGAATTTTTAGCTATAACATCATTAAAAGAGTTTATGGCATGGTGCGAAGATAAATAGTGTTTCATGCACTCCCTTTGGCATTTTGTAGTAATAGTTAGGAACTCATTGTAAACATTATAACAAGAGGGGGCATGCAAGAATATATTTGATTTATAGTAATCAGATTTAGAACCCCTCATAGATTATATTGATTTAAGCATGCATGAAACATAATAATTAACAACTAGCATTAAGTACTACAACATGAAGTAACTAAAAAATATATCCATATTAAACATGCCTTTTTGAAAAAAGAGAAAAAATCTAATTTTTGTGCAAATTTTAAATCCATTTTGAAAATTAAAAAAATAAATGTTATAGAAAATAAAGAGAAAACCCCAAGCCATCTAGGGTTCAACAACATCTAATCCTTCAATAATTTATATGTGTTGTCCCTATGATTGATATGGAAATAGGAGAAAATAGGGAATTTTTGCTCACTTGAATGCTTGATTAAATGCCTTTGGTATTTTGAATGTGAGTTGTTAGGTTTATGTTATGTGAGGAATGAATGAGGGTTGATATTGTATATATACAAATCCCCTTGAATAATTATGACATTAAATCACTTAGGCAAACCATAGGCATGTGTTTCAATTTTAAATTGAATGACTTTAGGGCACTAGACACTTACATCGAGATATGACACTTAAGTCAGCGTAGGTGTCTGATTAGGATGCAAGTGTTTAGGTAGTTGGAAAATAGGTGCAAGTCCATCAATTTTAGAGATAGATGATAAGTATGTTTATAACATTTTGGGAAAGATAGAAGGTCTAAGCCATCATAATAACATTGATCAGACTAAGAGATAAGTAATAGGTGTAAAGAGATAGTGTATGTGAGTCTTTCGACAACAAGAAGATATAGAAGCTAAAGGTATAACCAAGGTTTGTATTTTCTAGGTGTACAAGACAGGTGATATATAATTCATAATTAGTGTTTACAAAAATACATACATCACTAAGTACTTAATTCTTAAATAATACCCATATAAACAAAGTGCCTAGAAGACATTGTAAAACAAGGTTTGTGCCAAATTTTGGTGTATATAGATTCTAAAAACAAAAAAGATAAAAGTATTTATTTTATTCATTATCAAATGTTCATTCTTTATTTATATAAAGATAAAAATTAACTTGATGGTCATGTCGACATTTCAAGTAGTTGTCCATTTGCATGCATAAATCTTCAAAAAAAGACAAAAAGAATTCAACTTGATATTCATTTATAACATTCAATTAGTTTCCATTTGCATGCATAAACCTTGAGAAAAAGATAAAAGGGATTCAACTTGTTGTTCATTTTCATTATTTATTTGGTTATTCAATTACATGCATAAAACATTGAAAAAATGAAAAGAGTTTAGCTTGTTGTTCATTTATAGAATTTAATTAGTTAGTCAGTTGCATGCATAAAACATTGAGAAGACAAAAATTATTTAGCTTGTTGTTCATTTCCAATTATCAATTAGCTAATCCTTTGCACACATAAATCTTTGAAAAGATAAAAATAATTTAGTTTTTTTATCATTTAAAACATTAGGTTTTCTTTAAATTCATTAGAAAATAGTCACTTAAATGTGTTTTTTTATTAAAAATAGTTTGTTTATTTTTTTAGCAGATGTATCTAGTTTTTCATTGAAATTATTTCATTTCACAAAATCTTAGTTATAAACCCACATATATATTCAAATATAAAATTTTAGACTTTATTTAATCATCGTCGAGCACACCCCATCCCACATCCTTGGATGATGCTCCAAAAACAAGTGCATCCACATAGAATGGGAGCATCTCCATGAGTAGTTACCCTCGTTCAAGCATAAAACAGACAAAGTGATATTGACTCTAAGCTCTATCTAGAGGTATTTCACTCAAACCCATTTACACATCTAATAATTAGTCAAATCAAGGCCCTAAATGAATAAAATATATTATTAACATCCTAATTATCTAGGCAAATTCATTTGTTATCTCATCAACAAGTTAACCTTTGCATTTGATTTAACTCTTCATCCTTGAGTCTAGCCTCATACCAATTATTCACTTTTGTGAATGACATTGATTGGATGAAACCAACCCAATTGAGTCAACAAATACCAAGGATAATTCAGCCTAACTTTTATCAATTCAAATAATTTAACATTGACCAAGAACTACGCTATCTAGTCTTCCTAGAGTCCATACCTTATAGGGCTCTTATCACCAAATAGTTTTTTTAATTAAACAAACATTGTGAAGCAAAGAAGAATATTGGTACAAAATAACACACCCTTTAGTGAGTACATTCCATAATCCTAAAATGGTAACTCAACCTATTGATTAAACTTGTCTAGTTCAAAAAATCAACCTATTCATCCCATCCAGCCAAATCATTAGTGAAATTGACCCATCTTTCTTCTGGTTATATCATCATGACCCTAGAAAGTTGAGTTCATAAGGTTAGCATGTTGTTTTTCATACTTACTCCGCTTGTGGTATATCCATCATCATCTTATTAGACCAAAGGAAACATGGTTTATAAAAATTGGATACATCTCAAATAACATAATTGTATTTTGGGATGGTATAGAATGGGTCCATGCCTCCTAGCAATAATTTTTTTTTTTTAAACTCAAATATGCAAACTCTTATGACTATATTAAATTTCCCTTTATCCTTGCCATGTTAAAAGCTTTAGGATTTGGATTTTTTTTCTCTTAGTTATACAAACTCTATTATTTTATGCTTTGGCTTGTTTAATTATTAATGGTCACAAGGTTGAGAGATTTGAAATTATCCACTCTATCAAAGAGGGATGCCTACTTTCTCTTACTCTTTACATTTTAGCTATCAAAGTTTTTGGTTATCTTTTTGCATGTATAACTAATCAAGGGCTTATCAAAGGAATTATGATGCTTAAGAGGTCGTGTCAACTCATTAATGGCCACCTTGGAAATGGTTATTTCCTTAATCTTTTAGAAAAGGAATCTTCATTCAAAGAAGCATTGAATTTCCTTGACATCTTTTGTCAAGCCTCTAGAATAACTCTACAGTGGACTAAAACCCAAAATCGCGATGCCTATGTCAGATTGGTTAATAGATTTATAATGAAAATGGATCATTAAAGGAGAGAAGTTAAAAATATGATGCATTCCCTTTGTCTTTGATAGTTCCCCCTTCAATCAATGGTAGTATGTGTTAGATAGAGTTGAAAATAAAGCCGCCAATTGGATTACTAAGTTCTCAACTCTGGGAGGAAAGTTTCAAATTTGTATTATTATTTTTTTCCACTTAGTTGGTGCCATCTAAGGCTTCCTATGATAATCTCTCTAAATTTATTAAATATTTTCTTTGGGCTAATGCCAAGAACACAATGGGATTCCATAGAGCGGCATAGGATGTTTGTTTCCTCCCATGAGATAAAGGAAGAATGTGTATTATTGACATATACAGACAAAGAGTTACTCTATGTGCCAAATGGATTATTCAAATCATTTATGGACGTGGATATTGGATATTCCTAGTTCAACATTACATTTATGTAGTCTCACATTATGGCAATACTAGTTGGAAGAATGCTAGATTGCATACTTTTCTCATTATCTTTGTCCACATTAAAATTGAGAGGCCTTTTGTGTACAAAAGTATCTGGAAAGCATTTGAAAAGGTTAAAAACCATTTCTCAATTGGGTTGGGGATGGGTTTAAATATGGCCTTTCCTTAAATAGCCACAATATTTGGTGGTCCTCCATTATGTCCAACAATAACCTTCTACTTATTAAAACCCCTGATGTCAAAATCTTTCAACCATTAAGTTGGAAATGTGTTGTATATTTTCCATGATTTACATTCTATTACACTGTAGATCCAAAAATGGGGCCTTCTCACATTATTATGTATTTGGGTGGGTTTAGCCCATGTTTTCTATAGCCCATAGTTTTGGTACCCATAGTATTGTAATATTGCTTTGACGATTACCAGTTAATGTGTCTATATATGCTCACACATATAGTTGGGGAAAAGCATAATTGAGAAGTAAATTATTGTATTGTTGACCAAAATTTTGCCTGCAGGTAAAATTTTTGGTCCCCTTCCTCCCCTAGTGTTCATGCCAGTTATATTTTAGGTTGTTCAAGTTCAGCATTCTCCGTTTCATGGCCTGGTTCATTTTCAAGTTCAGTTTCTTAGTGTAAAGGTTCAATTTTGGGTTCGGTTTCTTGGTTCAATAATGATTGAACTAAACCGTTGAACCAAATTTATTGGTTCAACAGATGTGGTTCAATGTACTTGGTTTGATGGGTTCAGTTCAGCAGCTTGGTTCAAAGCATTGGGCTTGACCTTGGGAATTTGGCGCGCTTGGTTGAACCTTTGAACCGTTGAACCATTTTTGGTTCAACGGCTCGATTCAAAGGTATGCTCCAAGCCGGAAAGGCAGTCAACAGTTCAAAGTACCCTTTGAAGGGTGGACACTTCAAGGACTTTTCAAAGGGATAGGTGCTGAGAAATTTTCAAAGCAGAAGAAGTGCCTGAGAGGATGCCACATGGACCCGATGACATTTTAGCAGGACCCGATGACGTCCCGGTGGACGTCAAATTTAGCGAAATGATTTAGCCATTGGATCTCAAGCGATGACACTAGAGAAGTTGTCAATTTCAAAAGGATGAAATATCCATTGGTTTTCAAAGCTCGACGGCTGGATGAGCGTCAAAATTAGCAAAATAAAATGGCTTTTGTTTCAAACTAAGAAAGTATCGCCAAGGAGCCCAAAATGTAGCAACCTATTGAAAGTTCACCCTTGGGGGGCCAAACAAGCTAGAGAGAGACAAATTTGATAAAAGACATAGCGACAAGCATGGAATGAGAAAATAGTTAAGTCTAAGTGGTGCCAATTTAGAGAGGTAACTCCAGTAGGTGAAATAGTGCCTTCGAATTGACCATGAGAAGATGTAGCAGCTAGGAAATGTAACTGGTTTCTTCATTTTACATTTAATGGGTGGACAAACCATGTTTTGACATTAAAAATGTGAAATTTGAGCAGGCAAAGCACATGGCTCATTAATATTTTGAGCGGCTTGTTTCTTTTCATGAACAGGTGAAATAGGCCACTTGTAACAAAAGAGCGCCAAATGAGCCTCTTGGACTTTCCATATATATTTGATACTTGTCATTTTTTTAAGGATCTTTTCACAATTTTTGTAAGGCACAGCTCTGCTAAAATTTCTACCTGAATCTATAAAGACAGTTTTACCTCTTCTTGGATGGATATTCTGTGTATGTTCTGAGTGTTTGAGTTGTGTCTAGTCATTGTCTTTTGATGCTCTCACAGGTCCAGCACCAACACACCAGTTATCCACAAGGCGCCATTATCTGCAGCTGACAAGAGAAGAGTTCCATTTGGAGATATAGAATAAAGGAAGTCATTTACAGTATGTGTTTCGCAACATCTTGGTGAGTCCCTGTTCCTGTGTTTTCATAACAACCTCCCTACCATTTTCTTGTAGCCTAGTCTCCCTACCAAGTCTAAGTGTATGTCTGTTGTCTTTGTTTGATTCTAAGAGTGGGTGTGAGAAGGTCACCTTGTTTTAGTGTATCACCTCCTTATAGTAGTTTGTTTTCTTGTATCTTTCTTTTCCCTTTTCATCCCCCCTTTATTATATATATATATATATATATATATACCTGTATGTATTTGCACTGCCTGAAACAAACATGATACATCAAAGGGAGCTAGCCCTTATCTAGAGACTCTCCTCTCCTGCTTCGCCATCCCATAAGCGAGAGAGGAGTTTCCATGTTACGGGGAGAGGGAAGGAGCTAGGCCTCCTTGCCCTGGGTGCAATCTCTTGCATCAACAATTTTGGCACGCCTGGTGGGACATACAGTTTGATAACTCAAAAAAGTTTTAGGATTGATGTTGGTCCTATCACAACATTTTCAAAAAGTTTTTTAGCATCTGGCGACTCCACTGGTAAGATCTTCAGTTCTATAATTAAGACCAGTTGTTTAACTTTCTATGCCTAAAGTCACCACGAGGTCTGCTTCAAGAGGGGTTCCTTTCGAATTCATTGAATTACCTTTCAATTATGTTAAAAGACTACGATTTGAGAGAACTCATCCTTATCCAACAAGCAATCCTCCTAGGCCTGTTATAAGGGACATAGCCATAGCAGAACCTCAGTTACAGCCAGTCCCAGCCATAGCTTTGCCATTCACAGCTTTTTGTGGTGAGAGCCCTTTAAATCTCCCACAATATGACCCAATCCCAGGAATAGCTCTGAAGAATGTGCCTTCTTTTGATGGAATGGGGCCCATTACAGTCATTGAGCATATTAAGAATATTGCTAACCTCTGTAATATCCACAATGTAACAAAATAAAATATTGCCATCAGATTGCTAGTATTATCTCTGAAAGGCAAAGCTCTTGACTAGTACGGGACCCTGCCTATGAACTCAATACATTCTTGGAACAAATTGGGTGTTCAGTTGATAGATCATTTTGGGGAAAAAAGTGATGACCTCTCACTTCTTGAGCAGCTGACAACCATAAAGAGAGCTCTATACGAGTATATGCAAGACTTCAACATGCGGTTTCAAAAGACTTGGGATAGAATTCCCATCCTAGTAAGGCTGACTCCTAGCTACGCTTTCTTGTACTATTTGAAAGCATTAAATAGTGACATTGCAGTGATGATACAATCTATGGGAGGGCATTTATTGCCTGCTGCTTATGACATTGCCATAGCAGCTAAAAATTGCTTAGTTCAGGCTGGAAAGATCGCCCCTAGGCCTCACATGCCACTTTTCCTAGACATGCTGCCCCCAACTTAGACTGTTGCTCCCACATTGGCTCCTCTACCTACCATCAAAAAACCAACTGTTGTTCCATCAAACAAGCTTCATGAGGTTAAGAGTATGTTACAGATCATGTCCAATGAACTTGTTGCCATTAAAAGGCAGCAAGCTCAAGGCAATAGACCAAATCAAGGGTACCAAAATTTTGGTCAAGCTCCTAGACCCCCTTTTTAGAATTATAATCAAGGTCAAGGGTAGCTCACTACAACTAGGCCATTTTAATATTACAACACTGGTCCCTCCTCATCATCTAAGGCCATGGTGCCTACTCAAAACAATCTTGTACAGGAACAGCCAAGCTATTCGACCATTGGATACGGCCAAGAGTAGGCTGTTCACACAAATGAGATGATGAGTTATTTCCAGAATATATAAAATTAGGCTGTCGCTCATTCCCAATTTTTTGAGGCTCTAGCTCAACCCGACACGAGTAGCAATCAGGCCCAGCTGGATTCTACTCTTATGAATCACCTAGAGGGTGCATTTTATGCAATTAATCATGGGGGCACTGCAGGCAATTAGGCCAATTGTGTTGCAGCCAATACAAGATTTAAGAGAAGAGTAGTGGGAGAGGTGCAGGCTGCCACTCAAGTGGCAATAGCACCTCCTCCATCACACTCATTCCAAAAGGCCCCAATTTTCAAACAGCTGCTTGCACCTTCAGCGCCTCAGCCTATAGCTCTAGTTGGGATCAACCTAAAAGAAAATGTGAAGGGAAGCAGTCCCCAAGTCAATATAGTGGACCAGATGAAGAAGTTTCATGTGAGCATCTCTTTATGGGATTCATTGTCTCTTCTAGGATAGAAGGATGTATTGAAGAAATAATTGCATGAGCTAGATCAGCAAGTTGTTCCAGCAAACATTGATAACGTCTTGATGACAAATGGATAGCCTCCCACTCCAGGGCAGGTAAAGAAAGAAGAGAAGACTCCCCCTTTCTATGTATCCTTGATCATTGGGGACTTCTTGGTACACAACTGCATAATTGACAACAGGGCTAGTACATCAGTGATGCCTAAGTGCATTGTCGATAAGATGGGATTGAAGTATGAAGAAATGAAAAAGGGAGTCCTACAGCTAGATGGGACACCTAAAAAAATAGTCAAAATTTTGAAGGGTTTAGACTTGACATTGCATGCTTGCCCAACCTTCTCAATTCCCTATGACATTGTAGTAGTGGATGTTCCTTCATTTTTTGCAATGTGCCTGTCTAGGGACTTCACGTCCAAAATAGGTGGCTATCTAGCAGCAAATTAGTCATATCTAGTTTTCAGAACCCAGTATGGGACCAAGGTGAAAATTGAGTCTGAGCCACTCTACAATGACCATCTAGAACCATACACTCCCAAGGCAGCGAATGTCAGTTACACAATCATCGACCTAGAAGAGTCCCAAACAGACCAAGCTCCAACCTCTGCTCTTAAAGGAGTCGTAGACCTACTCTTGGATGAGTGTGGAAATGATAACTTCGAACATGATCCATACAATTTTATAGAGGAGACAGACCTTGGAGTCTATTGCGTGCACAAAGAGGGCACCTTCATGCCAAATTTGATGAAGGCAGAACAAGAGGACCTTGGCTTATGGCAGCTGTATTTTGACGGATCCAGAAGTAAGCTAGGCGCTGGAGGTGGGGCGATGTTGGTCTCCCCTTCAAAGGAAAAGTACTTTTCAGCCTTTTGGTTCCATTTCTCTTGCACAAGTAATGTTGTGAAATATGAGTCTTTGATCCATGGGCTGGATGTGCAAGAAAAAGAGGGATTAAGGAGTTGTAGGTCTTAGGGGACAGTGAGTTGATTGTGAATCAGGTGAAGGGAGGCCGAAATCTAACAAAGAACTCCTTGCTGAAGTCCTACAAGCATAGGGTCTGGGACTTGATGGAAGATTTCCTTGCTTTCAACATTGCCTCAATTCCTAGGGAGCAGAACAAACACGCGAATAGGCTGGCAACAATTGGCGCTCAGTTTGATGTTTCAATAGAAATAAGCTAAGATTGTGGTTCACGCCACATGAAAGTGGTAGTTTGACCCTCTATCCATGATAAAATTGCAAATTGGCAAGTTTTTGAAAGTGACCAGTAGATAGCTCTCTTCCTCCATGAAGAAGCTGAGTTCGCAATACACAATCAGGCCAAATTGCAGCAGCAATATGAAAATCAAATTGTTCAGTTGAAGAACAATAAACTCCCTAAAGGTTTGGTCACGCTTGAAAGCATTTTCAATGGAGACAACCAACTGAGAAACGACAAGGCATGCATCATGACCAAAGAGGAGAATTACAAAAAGGTCAAAATCTTCAAGGATAAGCTGCTGGCACTTGGCAAGGTCTGCACATTTCAAGAAAGGTGAGCTTTCATTCTACTGTGTCAACAGTTCGCTGATGTGTTTGCATGGGATTACGACTTGAAGGGCTTCGACCTGAGACTTGCCTAGCACACCATTGAATTAGAAGAAGGTGCCAGGCCAGTCACACAAAAGCAAAGGCCTATCAATCCTACAACTGAGCCCCTCATGCAAAGAGAATTGGCCAAATTGATTGAGTCTGGAATTATATTTCTAATCAAACATTCCTCATAGCTGGCCAACTTTGTTCCCATTAGAAAGAAAAATGGAGAGATCAAGTTGTGTGTCGACTTCAGAGACCTTAATAAAGTCTCTCTAAAGGATCATTATCCCCTTCCAAGCATGGAGCGGATTCTTTAGAAAGTAACTGGTAGCGAGCATTTCTCTCTCTTGGATGGCTATTCAGGTTATAATCAGATTTTGGTGCAAGGCTGTGACCAGTATAAAATAGCCTTCACCACCAAATGGGGCATGTTTGCCTACAAGAAGATGCCATTCGGGCTATCTAATGCTGGTGCTACCTTTTAGCGAGCCATGGACATGGCTTTTGGTGGCTTGATAAATAAAAATGTGCTGGTATATCTCGATGATATAATGGTATTTTCCAAGGAAGCGAGCCAACACATAGAACACCTCAGGCATATTTTTGAGAAATGCAGAGAATTTGGCATATCTCTTTATCCAAAGAAATGTGTGTTTGATGTTCATGAGGGGAAACTTCTTGGCCATATCGTGTCCAAGGAAGGCTTGTCCATTGACCCCAAGAGAGTTCGCTCCATTTTGGAGATGCCCCTAACAAAGCACAAGAAAGGCCTGCAGAGTTTCTTTGGCAGGATAAATTTTATTCGGAGGTTCACTCTGAATTTTGCTGAGATAGTTAAACCCCTGACCTCTATGTTGAGGAAAGGTGAAGAATTTAAGTGGACGGTGCAAAGAAAGGACAGCTTTGAAGCCATTAAGCAGGGTTTAGCCCAGGCACCCACTCTGATCATCCCTGACTTTAGTAAAGACTTCAACCTCTATACATTCAGCAATGAAGAAGTGATATCCGCCATGCTTACCCAAGCAAATGGTGATGACCTCAAGCAGCCACTTGCCTTCTTCAGCCAAGGGTTAGAGGACTTTGGAGTCAGGTACATGTATGTAGAAAAGCAAGTCCTGGCAATAGTGCAGAGCCTAAAGAAATTTAGGTATATGTTGTCTAACAATAGGATTCATCTTATGGTCCCACATCTTGGCGTCAAGGATTTCTTGACCAATCGAGATTTAAATGAGAAAAGGGCGAGATGGATCACCAAAGTGATGGAGTACGATGTAGACATTAAAATCACCAAGCTGGTGAGGGGCAGGGGCCTGTGTGAACAACTGGCTACAAGTTTCAAACAAAAGGGGGAAAACAGCTTGCTAATCCATGATGCAGCCACTGCAGAAGAACCAGCTATCATAAAGGATTGGACGCTAGACATGAAGCATTTCCTTCTCACGGGTGAGTGTCCACAGGGTCTTGATAAGACTGGAAGAAGGTATTTTAAACTCTAGTCCCTTCCTTATGTTTTGGTTGATGAAGTATTATTTAGGAAGGATCTCTCTAGGGTTCTTCTAAGATGCATTGACCCCAATCAGGCTGGTAGGATACTGGCTGAGTTTCATGATGGGCCAGCTGGTGGTCATTTCACTCCTAGAGCTATGGCAGCAAAGATAATGAGAGCTGGCTATTTTTGGCCTACTCTTTCAAGGACACCCATGCCTGGGTAAGAAAGTGACAGAAGTGTGCACTTTTTGATGGAAAACAGCGATTGGCTACCATGCCTCTATAGCCTATTCAAGTTGAGCAACCATTCATGCAGTGGGGCCTGGATTTTATAGGGATGATTAATCCTCCCTCCAGTGCTGGGCACAAGTGGGTATTGACTACCATGGATTATTTCACCAGGTGGGTGGAGGCTGTTGCTTTGAAGGAGGTGAATGAGAGCACAGTCCTGGAGTTTTACGAAGACCTAGTAACAAGATTTGGGGTCCCAGCCACCATAATCTCAGATAATGCCTTGGCTTTTCTAGGAATCAAAACTAGTGAATGGGCACTGAAGTATGGCATATACCTCAGCACTTCATCAAACTATTATCCGTAGGGGAATGGGCTAGCTGAGTCCACCAATAAAAATTTGATCAGAATCATAAAGAGGACTATGGAAGAAAATCAGAGGACTTGGCATGCTAAGCTAAAGACAGCCCTATGGGCCGACCGAATTACTCCAAAGAGAGCAATCAGAAATTCTCCATATACGCTTGTATATGGAAGGGAAGCTAGGCTTCCCATCTCGCTGGAATTGCCAACATTGGACCTCTCCCATCAACTGCAACTAGAAGAAGGAACCAGCATGGAGGTCAGGTTGTGTGAGCTAATGGAGCTCTAAGAGATAAGGGATCAAGCTATGGCTTCTCTGACAAGTCACAAATAGCAAGTAAAAAGGCACTTCAACAAAAAATCTTTGTCAAGAGATTTTTCTGAAGGAGATATTGTCCTAAAATGGGACGAAGATCGAGCTAAGCCCGAAAAACATGCAAAATTTGACGCCCTATGGAGCGGTCCTTATGTGATTACTCGATGCAAGCAGCATAATGCGTTCCAACTTTTCAGGTTGGATGGTGAAGAACTGCGTATCCCAGTAAATGGGATACATCTGAAGCATTGTACTAATTTTTTGGGTTTGCCTGTACATATTTTCCCTTTTTTTCTTTCCTGTTTTTCCCTAAGTGTTGTTGCACAGGTTGTAGTTTTCTTAGTCTTGTGTGTGTTGTCATTTCATGGAGGTAGATCTGCATGGCTGGTCCTAAGTTTTGATAGAGCTCTTGCTAGTTTTCAAATTTATCATCCAACTCCATGCCCAATGGATTGCAAGGCAACTAGTCTCTAAGCATAGCATGCATGCTTCTTCTGGGAGCCGCCAATTTGTTGACCAAAATTTTGTTTGCAGGTAAAATTTTTGGTCCCCTTCTTCCCCTGTTATTCATGCTAGTTATATTACAAGTTGTTCAGGTTTAGCATTCTTCGTTTCATGGCCTGGTTCATTTTCAAGTTCAGTTTCTTAGTGCAAAGGTTCAATTTTGGGTTTGATTTCTTGGTTCAATAATGATTGAACTGAATCGTTGAACCAAATTTCTTGGTTCAATAGACGTGGTTCAACATACTTAGTTCGACGGGTTCAATTTAGCAGCTTGGTTCAAAGCGTCCGGCTTGACCTTGGGATTTTGGCGCGCTTGGTTGAACCTTTGAACCATTTTTGGTTCAACGGCCCAGTTCAAAGGTTTGCTCCAAGCCAAAAAGGTAGTCAGCGGTTCAAAGTACCCTTTGAAGGGCAGACACTTCAAGGACTTTTCAAAGGGACAGGTGCCGAGAAATTTTCAAAGCAGAAGAAGTGCCTGAGAGGATGCCACGTGGACCTGATGACATTTTAGCAGGACCCGATGACGTCCCGGTGGACGTCAAATTTAGCGAAACAGTTTAGCTGTTGGATCTCAAGTGATGATGCTTGAGAAGCCTTCAATTTCAAAAGGATGAAATATCTATTGGTTTTCAAAGCTTGACAGCCGGATGAGCGTCAAAATTAGCAAAATAAAATGGCTTTTGTTTCAAACTGAGAAAGTATCACCAAGGAGCCCAGAATGCAGCAACCTGCTAAAATTTCACCGCTGGGGGGCCGAACAAGCCAGAGAGAGACAAATTCGATAAAAGACAAAGTGACAAGCACGGAATGAGCAAACAGTTAAGTCTAAGTGGTGCCAATTTGGAGAGGTAACTCTAGTAGGTGAAACAGTGCCTTCGAATTGACCATGAGAAGACGCAGTAGCTAAGAAATGTAATCGGTTTCTTCATTTTACATTTAATGGGTGGACAAACTGCGTTTTAACATTAAAAATGCAAACTTCAAGCAGGCAAAGCACACGGATCATTAATATTTTGAGTGGCTTGTTTCTTTTCATGAATAGGCGAAATACGCCACTTGTAACAAAAGAGTGCCAAATGAGCCTCTTGGACTTTCCATATATATTTGATACTTGTCATTTTTGTAAGGATCTTTTCACAATTTTTGTAAGGAGCAGCCCTGCTAAAATTTCTACCTGAATCTATAAAGATAGTTTTACCTCTTCTTGGATGGATATTCTGTGTATGTTCTGAGTGTTTGAGTTGTGTCTAGTCATTGTCTTTTGATGCTCTCATAGGTCCAGCACCAACACACCAGTTATCCACAAGGCGCCATTGTCTACAGCTGATAGGAGAAGAGTTCCATTTGGAGATATAGAACAAAGGAAGTCATTTACAGTATGTGTTTTGCAGCATCTTGGTGAGTCCCTATTCCTGTGTTTTCATAACAACCTCCCTGCCATTTTCTTGTAGCCTGGTCTTCCTACCAAGTCTAAGTGTATGTTTTTTGTCTTTGTTCGATTCTGAGAGTGGGTGTGAAAAGGTCACCTTGTTTTGGTGTATCACCTCCTTAGAGTAGTTTGTTTTCTTGTATCTTTCTTTTCCCTTTTCATCCCCCCCTTTATTATATGTGTGTGTGTGTGTGTGTGTGTGTGTGTGTGTGTATTTGCACTACCTAAAACAAACATGATACATCAAAGGGAGCTATCCCTTATCTAGAGACTCTCCTCTCCTGCTTCGCCGTCCCACAGGTGAGAGAGGATTTTCCATGTTGTGGGGAGAGGGCAGGAGCTAGGCCTCCTTGCCCCAGGTGCAATCTCCTGCGTCAACATGTATTGCAAGATAGTTAAGTTAATACAATAGTAAAGGAGGTTACTATGATGGTTTTTTCTTGAAAGAGTTTCCTAAAATAAATCTTGTGTATTGTGTAATCTTGTGTGTATGTGATTTTGTTAACTTAAATATTTTGTTAGTATTATTTCTCTCGTTTTGGTTTATCAAGGCTATTTTTCTCTTCATGTTCAAGGACATTTATATAGTAAGAGATGTTATCCCCTCTTGAGATTGGACTCCATGGCCCATTTTATAGAGAAATCACAGTTTTTTAGCTTTTGATATGCCTTATATCTTGTGCATTTGAGAGCTCATGCCAAATGTTATGTTACATAAGCTTGGCCTTTAACCACCATTTTTTTGGTGGAAAGATTGGCATGGGAACTGCGATATACCTTTCGAGCATTACTCATTAGGGTTTTTGTATCAATTTATGAGTCTCTTCTCCTTAACACTTGACAAGTTAAAAAGTTGGGGAAGTCTCAACTCTTCTCCCTAGACATGGTTTGCCTATCTTAACCAAATTTGAAATTCTAAAATTTAGCCCAAGCTAGCTCATTTTGGTATGGTGTTTACTCTATCAAGGCCTATCACTAGCATAAAGGCTCACTCACATTGGGGTTCCTCATCTCAAGTGTACTACATGTTGCAAACTCGAGACCTAAAAACACTTATTTTATACTTTCCCTCGAGACCATGAGGCATGGGAAATGGATACATAATTTGTTTAGGCCTTTCCACTTAGAGCATATCCACTAGAGGAAGGCTTTGTTTAGAGATCCTTTTCAATGGTCGCCATACATTACACTTATTTAGAGATTTAATTCTTTTTGAGCTTTGAAAATATAAGAATGTTGTTATATTAGGTTAGGGAGCTCTTTCTCAGTAGTTTTCCATTAATACTAAAGTTTATGTGCTCACATTTTCCCTTTTACAGATCTAAAGATAGGAAATAAAGGTGGCCTTCAAGTTTCAACATTTGCATGAATTTCTAAACCATTTGGGGGAGTGTTTCATCGAGCAGGGTCCCTCCAAATGCGTTGTCACAAGGTTCCTCATTGCTAGTACCCAGATGCTGGTTAACCTAGTTATATAGTTGTTTTACAACTCTTCCTCAACAAAGGGGATGGAGTCCTCAATTGTGTGGTAAAGCTTTCTACTGAACCATCTTATTGAACTTCTCTGGTACATGACACTGAGCAAATTGAGATTGTTGTGCCTCTACTGCTTGGATGGAGCATGCTCATGCCTTTTGTTCAGCTAATTAATTCTCAAGATGAATGAGTGACTCAAAAACCACCATTAAGAAAACCATCTTCTTACATTGCTTTGCCTCCCATAGACAATTCATCACTACCTCCAACTAATTATAATTGTTAATATATTTTAATATCATATTATTTTGAAACTCTTTATAAATAATCATATTTTTAACTCTCACTATTTTTAATACTTCAAATTATTACCATATTTTTCTTTTTCAATGTTCATATCAAACCTAAAAATCTTAGCAATCACCTTTTTATTGTAATAATCCCTACAGTTAATTAAAAGTCAAAAATTTAAATATAACAAAAACAATTGATCGAATGTCGTCACACAAATACAATTGGTGGAATCTCACAATGAGGATGATTCACACCACAAACACAAGACAATAAACAAGACGTTAAACTATATTTAATACTTAAATATTCTCTTCCATTGACTCCTATATTCTTTCCATTGGTCCCAAAAGATTGCTAACGTTCTTGCTAAATATACGAGATATTGTCTTATAAATACTATAAAAATACAAGAAAATATTTAGGAAAGTCCTTATCATGAACAAAACAATATGCATTATTTAGTAAAACAAGTTTTGTTAAATTACTTTACCAAAACTTAGAAGGGGTTTAAAATTTGATACGGTTTTGGTTTTTTTCTTTTTTTTAGATTAAGTCTTTCGTTTAGTGTTATTATAAATTATGAAGATTTTTAAATATTTAATATTTTATTATATTGATAAGCGATTTATAATAGTAGTGATTGGGAGTATATTATAGTGAGTTATTTATTTTAATGTAGATTTTAAATTTGATATTTATTTGATTATTATAGGTGAACTTCAATCTTAAATTTGATAGAAAAATTGTAACATTTGGATGGAAATTTTGTATTAAAAATATTTTAAAAACATAAAAAAATAATATAAAAGGAAGAAAAACAAAATTTTTAAGAATTTATTAGGAAAGAAATGTCATTAAAATAATGATTATTTATACTAATTATTTTGAGATATCTGCGAAGTACCCAACCACTTAAGTTTGATCGCTGGCTTCGAACCCTCTAAATCAAATTTAGTGAAGAGAGAGAAAGAAATTATATAGCCACCTACTAATATAGAACCTTTAACTATAACGAGATAATGATGAAGATTTAATACAAATCCTTCTAGGTATCTGTCGCAAAAAGTTAAGTAATTAAAGTCAAGATCTGGATAATTTTGATGGTGTGGATGCTCTTTATTCATTGTTAATAAAAAAAACTCTCTGATTTAAATGTACACTTACTCATTGTTATAATCTGTTATATATTTATTTCTTAAATATAAATTTAGAAACCAACATTCTATATAATTCAATGAAGATTGTCTAAAAGGGAGGGGTTGAAAGGAATTAAATAAATAAAGATATAAGAAATATCTGTAAAAGTAAAGAAAGGGCAGGAAAAGAAATGTTAGCCTAACATTAAGTATATCCATGGCAAAGAACTTTAAGCCGGTTGAGCCGGTGACGAAATTGACATTCTGGTGTAAAGTGTAGGAAGAAAACAAAAAAGAAGAAACAAAAGAGACGGACGGATGGTGGTCAGAAAGGCGGCGTCAGGGTGGGCCCTGAATAATGGTGGTGGTGGTGGTGGTGGCAGCATGGACATGTATCTTGTCGTCGTTCAATCAACTAACTAAAACGCCAAATCTGACGTGGGAGATGGAGTGGGGCCACGTTGTCTTCATTTGTCATCCGCATCTCCTTATTAGGTGGTCAAAGATTGGTTTTATTTTATTTCTTTTCTTTTCCACCACCGGATTGTGGCTCCAAATCAATAATTGTGTTATGGCAAGCAACATAGTCTAATCATTTGACAAGGTCATTATAATGGGTTCCAACATGTATGTATGGCTGGTCTAAAATTATTTAGGTATGAGTGGACACATTGGTTACTCCAACCCCACAATGGTGGGTGGCATGGATTAATTTTTTTATAGGTGTATTTTATGTATTTACTCATTTTATATTATTGGATATATGGGTACTCTAACATAACTAAGATAATATAATAAATAGTTTGTGAGATATTAAAGGAGTAAGAGGAGCAATAAACATAATTGACGTTTGTAAAGGATCATTCAGTGTATTATTTTAGTCTCAACGATTTTAAGTAACTGGATTTGCCATGTCAAGGATAGGGTTCCACTTATCATTAGATTTGTCTTTGTTCTCTTCTTTAGTTAGGTCTTTCCTGGTAGGCAAAATGAGAAGAACCATGGGAGGGAATTCCCTTGTAGTTGAGCCCTCTATCCAATAGGGTCTGGTAAAGCATAACCACCACCACCACCATGAGAACTGAGTCATGGAGGGGCATTGTGACTGCGTAGATGTGCTCCAACATATGTTGCACAAGCAATGCCTTCTGCGCACATCAAATTGTGACTCTAAGCAAGCAACCACCAACGAGGTGAGTCTGGAGGCACCCAATTGATAATGCATGGGGAACTCACCCAATGCTCTAGTAGAGTTTTGAGGTGCTCCACCTCTAGCTAGACTTTCTCCACTTGAACTTGAATATGTAACATCACATTGGATATCACTTGAACTCTATTGGTAGCAAAAAAATAACTATACATATCAATATGGTTGAAAATTAAATTACTTATTTCTTTACAAATATGAAAAAAAATCAGAGTGAAAAATATGTTGAATTTGGTTGTGTTGTGTAAGTATCATGGTCAAATCCCCTAACATAACCATTTTTCAAGAGAAAATTTATGGAACAAGTGGTTGAAAGAGGCTGTGAAACCATCTCTAGGCAAATTGAGCAACTTTGTAGAACCAAAAAATATGCGTAATATATTCTCGGTGTTGAAAAACCAAACACAAGGGGTGGGCTTCACCCAAATGAGCCAAACAACTTCCAATAGGTAAACCTTGGTGAATAAGACATCAAATGAAGTAATCATGTTTGAGCTCAATAGTAGCACTCCATATTTTGGAAAACATAAGTTTCCATGCCTACTCATCAAAATTGATTGTATTGTCAAAATACTAAGCTAAGGACCCAAATGTCTTAGCCATTTTATAAAAAGCACAAAGGCATACTAAAAAGTAGGCCACGAGTTTTAGCCTAAGCGCCCAACAAATGGATGGACCCATGGCAACAGAAAGTAAACCAATCATAGATCGATGAACTCTACTAATGCCAGGTCAACCCAAAATATCCATATCATCAATCTTGGAAATCAAACAAAACAAATACATCCTTGAAAGTAAAGACAAAAGCAAAAAAATCACTGCACATTCATTGAGCAATGACTCAACCAACAATACAATGGGTATAGATACTAAAATATGATTTATATAGCATCTCAGTCTTGAATACTGGAAAAATACCTATTAGGGCTCTACCCTTCGATTCTAGACCTTCCTGTTATTGAAAGGCTTGATTTCACCATCTCATTGGACCTAATTATTTATCTTATGATTTGACCCTATAATTTATGATGATCCAGATCTCTTACATTGAACAAAAATCATAAAACCTAATATATATCCTTCATTGTCAGTTTTAGAACCTCAACAACTTCCTAGCCTATCAGACACTTGCCTCCTACATAGGAACACTTGCATCAATGCAAGTGTCCAGATTCTTATCAAGTGTTCAGTCCTCAAGAGTCATCTAAATTGTAAATGTTTTGAAACATATGGGTTGGCCTATTCTTCTAATTGAACCTTATCATGAGATATTTCTAAAAGTGTGGTATAAATCCAAATCTAAGCCTATTCATTATTCATCTAGCAAATACCAACAAGCACTATTCAAGCTCATTCAATTAATTGCACAACTGAATTATAATGTCCAATTCTTTCTTATTTATATATCAGTCATAAGAGCATTGTTGGGGTCTAGTAGGGGTTTTTTGTAAACAAGCACAAGCCTAGGATAACTACTTTTGTGCTCGACATTTAAACACTCAACTGTGCCATCATCAATTCACATAAGGCACAATCCCTATACACTCACTCGAAGCGCAGTTGAGAACGAACCAAGCCCCACATTGGGCTAGTTATGACATGGTGTGAGGCTTCAAAAAGGGGGGCTCAAGCAATGCAATGTCAACTTCGTTGAGGGGCAGACCCATAGGTGCAGGCCTATTTGAGGTAAGCTCGGGGTCATCTAGGTGCTGAGTGGATCACAAGACTAATTTGATTCAAGTTACCCTCTGTACTTAATAGAGGCAAATTAAACAAAGTTTGGGTTCACATGCATGACATATCTATACCCATTTGCATGTAGAATGATGTTAACGTCAAGAAAATATGGAGACTCCATTAAAATGCAAAACCAGTGAAACACATGAACTTTATATCAGCATAACTAACCAAAATATGACATAACACAAACACACTTGCACCCCATATCAATACTACTAACATGTGAACCAAGACAAATCTAAATGTATTTCAAAGCAACACTATTACTAATTATTCAAAGTCCAAAATAAGAGTTTATATATGAAACAATTCTACCCACAGCCTAGAAGTTCACAAGCGAACTTGGGCACATACAATTGGAGCCAAGGTGACCTCCATTTTATATCTAAGCCTTAATGGCTGCTAGAACAAACTCTATAATGCGTGCTTCCAAACACCATTCCACTAGAGTTTTGTTATAATTCTCTCTCTCTTCTTTATATCTAGTTCGAGCTCCTTCTATAGGTCTTTGGGAGCATATTTGTTAGGGTGGAGGCTGCATACATGCATTGAGCTAGAGTTTTTCCATCATAACCTTTGGCTCTATGATCCCATGATTCTTGTGCTCTGCTTTCCATCCTTCTTCAGCTCTTCATCGATGTCCTGATTATCTGGGAGTTGGTTAGTTGTTGGCCAACTAGTGTATGTTTTGCATGCATCCTCCAGCTGGATATCAAAACTGTTAGCCTAATTGCCTACCAAAATAACTAGATGCACTGAGGTGGATATCAGGTTGGCATGAAAAATCCATCAAACCAAAGTTAGGGGCCCAACATTACCCCATACAAAAACCCTAGTCTTCCCTCAAACTATGTTGTCAAAGTTGTCAGGATATATGAAACACCGGAAGCACACAATTGATTACCAAACCAAGCAACTTAATATGCGGAAATAACCAGAATCAACAAGTAACTAGAATTCAGAAATAACACATGATATGAGAGTGAATACACAACTTGTATTAAAACTCTTGAAGAAAAGAATACAATAAAGAAGATGCCACTTCTTCTCCACCACCTCTTCAGAGGCTTCCCACACCTCAAGTGAACAGTAATTCTCTCCTCAAAGCTCTCTCTCTCAGGTCCCAACACACAACTCAAACTCAGAGTTGGTGTTCACCTCCAGTGCTCCACGCACACCACAAGTGTTCCACGCACTCCACAAGTACTCAAGGTACTTCAAGTAGATCTCCCATGAACCTGCAAAAACCTGCAATTCAACAGACCATACTTATGGAAGGAACTCCCTTGCCTTCCTCTTTGCTCTATCTGAGTACACACCTGTACTCCAAGTAGATCCTGCCTGATTTTGCTCCCTATTGTGTTGCTGTCCTATCTGATCTTGCACACCTGCAAATCAACCTGGTTCTGCACACCTGTGAACCTTGACCTTGCACACACATACACCTGAAGATCAACGATCTTACTTACCATGCAGATCTCTTATAAAGGCCATGCTCACATGATGACCAAGATCATACATACATGAAGAACCCTGCTGATTCTCCAATCCAGCACCCACACACCTGGTACTGTGGCACTAGGAGGAACACACCATAGCTCTACCTCACACATAGAAGGAGCTTATAATATTGCTCTCTTACTCTCTAGCACACTTTTCCAATACAACCATGAGTCTATTATATAGATCTCATCCAAACAATAATTAGACATCTAATTACAATAATTAGATCCACAGCTCTCAGTCTATAATTAGCTCTAATCATGCAAACACTTGGTTCGTCAACCCACTGCCTGTAATATACTCGCAGTCGAACCACACAGGCGACCGACGTCGGTCCCTGTCTACTTGGAGGTGACCGACGTCGGCCGATCCCTGACCGACGTTGGTTGCTTCTCTTCACTATCCTACCGACGTCGGCTGATCAGACCGACGCCGGTTGATCTGACACTCAGCAACCTTCAACAACCCCTCCAATGGCCTTCTCCATGTCTACATCAGTAAAGCTTTTAGCTCCACAACCTAACAATCTCCCACTTGGAGATAAACAATTGCACTGTACCTATACCTGTACTCCGTCTAATCTATTTTCTAGTTTGTATCCCTCTTCAAGCTCAATCTTGAAGACAACCCACCACACATCTCGTGGTGTACCTCCTGTCATCCGAGTACCCTGCCACATCCAAACCTACAAACCCATGTAGTGAAGTCCTGACCCTGCATAGCATGAATCCCTGCTGCTGGTCCCTCTCAAATACCTGAGAACCCACTTCCTCGAATTGGCTCCTAACTCTCTGACAGCTCCCACTGTATGGGAATACTCAGGTCTATACCAGACCTCATGTGATTTCAGACACTGTACCTGTCCAGCCCTTAGTGTGCTCCGGCTCTGCATCTTGCGTAATGAACCTCACCAACACCTGATTCACATCAACTCCCACTGGAGACAAAATCAACCTGTGATCTCCATGTCTCCCATGTCAAAGAATTTCACTGCTCCAAACTCCTCATGACATGCCACTGAACTAACCTTACCCTTAGCTCAGGAAAACCCTGTATGTCTGAACCTGTACCAAGTTCATCCTCCACATACAGCAATAGGATAATGTTGTGACCATCATCCACCTGGTAAGACAAACACAATGGTTATACTGACATTGACTAAAGCCCTACTTTATCATCCACCTGGTACCCCCTGTCATTCCTGTCCCACTGTCCTGCAGATCCCTCAAGACCATATGCCTAGTCTTCCGTCTCACGTATCCGTTCACTCTATTCTTCAACTAAGGAATCCATTCGTCTTTATGCTTTCGTACCTACTGGCAACCCTACCAAAACTCTTGTTTGGTTCTGCATCATATCCCTACCATGCTCCCACCTATTTCCTGGATCCTTCCTACTCTACAATCAGCAATGAGTATAAAGAAGAGGAACAACGAATTTGAGGGCCTACTTGCGTCTTCAATCCTCCGTATGGGTGTTTGAGACTCCTTGACAGCGTACTGTCCACCCAAAAATCTGTTACAGTGACTGACCTCGGTCACTCCACAGTCTGCATCCGACCGACGTCGGTTCCCATGCGTCTATCCCTAACTACCGACCCTGCCGACATCGGTGTCCCTGTTGCCGATGTCGGTCCTCCTGACCGACATCGGTCTTATCTACTGCCGACGTCGGTCCTCATGACCGACGTCGGGCTTACCATGCCTGACATCACTGGCTTCAGTCTGCACATGACCGACATCGGCACCTGTCTGTTCGACGCCGGTTCTTCTTGACCGACGTTGGTACCTGTGTTCGCCTGTGAGTGATGACTTTTTACCCGTGAGCTCTTTTGAATCAAACCCCATGTCCAAACTGCCCTGCTCAGAAGTATCCAACACCATCCACTGGTTTCTGTCTGCCATCTCCTCCATAAACACCAACGCTTTCCAGTTCTTAAGCCTGTCAAATATATCTATCTTCCACTTAAGAACATGCATCTCCTCCCTGCTCATGTGACCAAGCCTACGAAGCCACGTCTTCGCAACAGAAGAAGAATCAGTAATATAAACAATTAGATAAAGAGTACCTATTTTCTTACCACCAGCTAATTCAAGTGCATCCGCTGTGAGAGTTCTTGTGCATCTCTCATCACCCAATCTTTCTAAAGAAATTAGCCATATCTCCAAACCTGGGACTTGCATGACCTTCATCAACACCTGTGTGTTGGCCACCTGCAATTTCAACTTCACTTCCCCTTTGCCAATTCTTTGGCAAGACTCACTAGCTCCTCTACCTGGGGCTGCATGGAAAGAGGCAACCGAATCTTTTATCCAAGATTCAACTTTATCCAAGAAACCTCCAAAAGCATCTTGTGCAATAACACCTGCAACATCTGCGTCTTCAGTTCCTTCATGCTGATCTGCTACCAACCAACAATATTCTTTTACCTGCTCTTTCTTTCCATGGGACCGTAAGTGACCATCTATGCTTTTCAACTCCTCCATTCTTAGCTTACTTTCATCTGCCATTGCTCTAATCCCACTCAATCAGAAACCCCTGAGAGTGACCTGTAACCAAACACAAAACCTGCTCCCTGCAACCTTGGCTCTGATACCACTTGTCATGATATATGAAACACCGAAAACACACAATTGATTACCAAACCAAGCAACTTAATATGCAGAAATAACCAGAATCAACAAGTAACTAGAATTCAGAAATAACACATGATATGAGAGACAATACACAACTTGTATTAAAACTCTTGAAGAAAAGAATATAATAAAGAAGATGCCACTTCTTCTCCACCACCTCTTCAGAGGCTTCCCACACCTCAAGTGAACAGTAATTCTCTCCTCAAAGCTCTCTCTCTCAGGTCCCAACACACAACTCAAACTCAGAGTTGGTGTTCACCTCCAGTGCTCCACGCACACCACAAGTGCTCCACGCACTCCACAAGTACTCAAGGTACTTCAAGTAGATCTCCCATGAACCTGCAACAACCTGCAATTCAACAGACCATACTTATGGAAGGAACTCCCTTGTCTTCCTCTTTGCTCTATCTGAGTACACACCTGTACTCCAAGTAGATCCTGCCTGATTCTGCTTCCTATTGTGTTGATGTCCTATCTGATCTTGCACACCTGCAAATCAACCTGGTTCTGCACACCTGTGAACCTTGACCTTCCACACACATACACCTGTAGATCAACGATCTTACTTACCATGCAGATCTCCTATAAAGGCCATGCTCACCAGATGACCAAGATCATACATACATGAAGAACCCTGCTGATTCTCCAATCCAGCACCCACACACCTGGTAATGTGGCACTAGGAGGAACACACCATAGCTCTACCTCACACATAAAAGGAGCTTATAATATTGCTCTCTTACTCTCTAGCACACTTTTCCAATACAACCATGACTCTATTATATAGATCTCATCCAAACAATAATTAGACATCTAATTACAATAACTAGATCCGCAGCTCTCAGTCTATAATTAGCTCTAATCATGCAAACACTTGGTTCGTCAACCCACTGCCCGTAATATACTTGCAGTCGAACCACACAGGCGACCGACGTCGGCCGATCCCTGACCGACGTCGGTTGCTTCTCTTCACTATCCTGTTGACGTCGGCTAATCAGACCGATGTCGGTTGATCTGACACTCAGCAACCTTCAGCAACCCCTCCAATGGCCTTCCCCATGTCTGCATCAGTGAAGCTTTTAGCTCCACAACCTAACAATCTCCCACTTGGAGATAAACAGCTGCATTATACCTGTACCTGTACTCCATCTAATCTGTTTCTTGGTTTGTATCCCTCTTCAAGCTCAATCCTGAAGACAACCCACCATACATCCCATGGTGTACCTCCTGCCGTCCGAGTACCCTGCCACATCCGAACCTACAAACCCATGTAGTGAAGTCCTGACCCTGCATAGCATGAATCCCTGCTGCTAGTCCCTCTCAAATACCTGAGAACCCACTTCCCCGAATTGGATCCTAACTCTCTGACAGCTTCCACTGCATGGGAATACTCAGGTCTATACTAGACCTCATGTGATTTTGGATACTGTACCTGTCTAGCCCTTAGTGTGCTCCGGCTCTGCATCTTGCGTAATGAACCTCGCCAACACCTGATTCACATCAACTCCCACTGGAGACAAAATCAACCTGTGATCTCCATGTCTCCCATGTCAAAGAATTTCGCTGCTCCAAACTCCTCATGACATGCCACTGAACTAACCTTACCCTTAGCTCAGCAAAACCTTGTATGTCTGAACCTGTACCAAGTTCATCCTCCACATACAGCAATAGGATAATGTTGCAACCATCATCCACCTGGTAAGACAAACACAATGGTTATACTGACATTGACTAAAGCCCTGCTTTGTCATCCACCTGGTACCACCTGTCAGTCCTGTCCCACTGTCCTACAGCTCCCTCAAGACCATATGCCTGGTCTTTCGTCTCACGTGTCCATTCACTCTATTCTTCAACTAAGGAATCCATTCATCTCTGTGCTTTCGTACCTGCTGGCAACCCTACCAAAACTCCTGTTTGGTTCTGCATCATATCCCTGCCATGCTCCCACCTGTTTCCTAGATCCTTCGTGCTCTACAATCAGCAATGAGTATAAAGAAGAGGAACAACAAATTTGAGGGCCTACTTACATCTTCAGTCCTCCGTATGGGTGTTTGAGACTCCTTGACAGCGTGCTATCCACCCAAAAATCCGTTACAGTGACCGACCTCGGTCACTCCACAGTCTGCATCCGACCGACGTCGGTTCCCATGCATCTATCCCTAATTACCGACCGTGTCGACATCGGTGTCCCTATTGCCGACGTCGGTCCTCCTGACCGACATCGGTCTTATCTACTGCCGATGTCGGTCCTCATGATCGACGTCGGGCTTACCCTGCCTGACATCACCGGCTTCGGTCTGCACATGACCGACATCGGCACCTATCTGTTCGACGCCAGTTCTTCCTAACTGACGCCGGTACCTGTGTTCACCTGTGAGTGATGACTTTTTACCAATGAGCTCTTTTGAATCAAACTCCATGTCCAAACTGCCTGCTCAGAAGTATCCAGCACCATCCATTGGTTTATGTCCGCCATCTCCTCCATAAACAACAAGGCTTTCCAGTTCTTAAGCCTGTCAAATATATCTGTCTTCCACTTAAGAACATGCATCTCCTTCCTGCTCATGTGACCAAGCCTATGAAGCCACGTCTCTGCAATAGAAGAAGAATCAGTAATATAAACAATTAGATAAAGAGTACCTGTTTTCTTCCCACCAGCTAATTCAAGTGCATCCGCTGTGAGAGTTCTTGTGCATCTCTCATCACCCAATCCTTCTAAAGAAATTAGCCATATCTCCAAACCTGGGACCTGCATGACCTTCATCAACACCTGTGTGTTGGCTGCCTGTAATTTCAGCTTCACTTCCCCTTTGCCAATTCTTTGGCAAGGCTCACTAGCTCCTCTACCTGGGGCTGCATGGAAAGAGGCAACCGAATCTTTTATCCAAGATTCAACTTTATAAAAGAAACCTCCAAAAGCATCCTGTGCAATAACACTTGCAACATCTGCGTCTTCAGTTCCTTCATGTTGATCTGCTACCAACCAATAATATTCTTTTACCTGCTCTTTCTTTCCATGGGACTGTAAGTGACCATCTGTGCTTTTCAACTCCTCCATTCTTAGCTTACTTTCATCTGCCATTGCTCTACTCCCATGCAATCATAAACCCCTGAGAGTGACCTGTAACCAAACACAAAACCTGCTTCCTACAACCTTGGCTCTGATACCACTTGTCGGGATATATGAAACACCGGAAGCACACAATTGATTACCAAACCAAGCAACTTAATATGCGGAAATAACCAGAATCAACAAGTAACTAGAATTCAGAAATAACACATGATATGAGAGACAATACACAACTTGTATTAAAACTCTTGAAGAAAAGAATACAATAAAGAAGATGCCACTTCTTCTCCACCACCTCTTCAGAGGCTTCCCACACCTCAAGTGAACAGTAATTCTCTCCTCAAAGCTCTCTCTCTCAGGTCCCAACACACAACTCAAACTCAGAGTTGGTGTTCACCTCCAGTGCTCCACGCACACCACAAGTGTTCCACACACTCCACAAGTATTCAAGGTACTTCAAGTAGATCTCCCATGAACCTGCAACAACCTACAATTCAACGGACCATAATTATGGAAGGAACTCCCTTGCCTTCCTCTTTGCTCTATCTGAGTACACACCTGTACTCCAAGTAGATCCTACCTGATTCTGCTCCCTGTTGTGTTGCTGTCCTATCTGATCTTGCACACCTACAAATCAACCTGGTTCTACACACCTGTGAACTTTGACCTTACACACACATACACCTGCAGATCAATGATCTTACTTACCATGCAGATCTCTTATAAAGGCCATGCTCACCTGATGACCAAGATCATACATACATGAAGAACCCTGCTGATTCTCCAATCCAGCACCCACACACCTGGTACTGTGGCACTAGGAGGAACACACCATAGCTCTACCTCACACATAGAAGGAGCTTATAATATTGCTCTCTTACTCTCTAGCACACTTTTCCAATACAACCATGAGTCTATTATATAGATCTCATCCAAACAATAATTAGACATCTAATTACAATAATTAGATCCGCAGCTCTCAGTCTATAATTAGCTCTAATCATGCAAACACTTGGTTTGTCAACCCACTGCCCATAATATACTCGCAGTCGAACCACACAGGCGACTGATGTCGGTCCCTGTCTGCTTGGAGGTGACCGACGTCGGCCGATCCCTGATCGACGTCGGTTGCTTCTCTTCATTATCCTATCGACGTCGGCTGATCAGACCGACGCCAGTTGATCTGACACTCAGCAACCTTCAGTAACCCCTCCAATGGCCTTCTCCATGTCTACATCAGTGAAGCTTTTAGCTCCACAACCTAACAATCTCCCACTTGGAGATAAACAACTGCACTGTACCTATACCTGTACTCCGTCTAATCTATTTTCTGGTTTGTATCCCTCTTCAAGCTCAATCCTAAAGACAACCCACCACACATCCCGTGGTGTACCTCCTGTCATCCGAGTACCCTGCCACATCCGAACCTACAAACCCATGTAGTGAAGTCCTAACCCTGCATAACATGAATCCCTGCTGCTGGTCCCTCTCAAATACCTGAGAACCCACTTCCTCGAATTGGCTCCTAACTCTCTGATAGCTCCCACTGCATGGGAAGACTCAGGTCTATACCAGACCTCATGTGATTTCAGACATTGTACCTATCCAGCCCTTAGTGTGCTCTGACTCTGCATCCTGCATAATGAACCTCGCCAACACCTAATTCACATCAGCTCCCACTGGAGACAAAATCAACCTGTGATCTCCATGTCTCCCATGTCAAAGAATTTCGCTGCTCTAAACTCCTCATGACATGCCACTGAACTTACCTTACCCTTAGCTTAGCAAAACCTTGTATGTCTGAACCTGTACCAAGTTCATCCTCCACATACAGCAACAGGATAATGTTGCGACCATCATCCACCTGGTAAGACAAACACAATGGTTATACTGACATTGACTAAAGCCTTGCTTTGTCATCCACATAGTATCACCTGTCAGTCCTGTCCCATTGTCTTGCAGCTCCCTCAAGACCATATGCCTGGTCTTCTGTCTCACGTGTCCGTTCACTCTATTCTTCAACTAAGGAATCCATTCGTCTCTGTGCTTTCGTACCTGCTGGCAACCCTACCAAAACTCTTGTTTGGTTCTGCATCATATCCCTGCCATGCTGCCACCTGTTTCCTAGATCCTTCCTGCTCTACAATCAGCAATGAGTATAAATAAGAGGAACAACAAATTTGAGGGCCTACTTACGTCTTTAGTCCTCCGTATGGGTGTTTGAGACTCCTTGACAACGTGCTGTCCACCCAAAAATCCGTTACAGTGACCGACCTCGGTCACTCCACAATCTGCATCTGACCGACGTCGATTCCCATGTGTCTATCCCTAACTACCGACCCTGCCAACATCGCTGTCCTTATTGCTGATGTCGGTCCTCCTGACTGACATCAATCTTATCTACTGCCGACATCGGTCCTCATGACCGACATCGAGCCTACCCTGCCTGACATCACTGGCTTCGGTCTGCACATGACCGACATCGGCACCTGTCTATTTGACACCGGTTCTTCCTGACCGATACCTATGTTCGCCTGTGAGTGATGACTTTTTACCCACGAGCTCCTTTGAATCAAACCCCATGTCTAAACTACCCTACTCAGAAGTATCCAGCACCATCCACTAGTTTCTGTCTGCCATCTCCTCCATAAACACCAAGGCTTTCCAGTTCTTAAGCCTGTCAAATATGTCTGTCTTCTTCTTAAGAACATGCATCTCCTTCCTGCTCATGTGACCAAGCCTATGAAGTCACGTCTCCACAACAGAAGAAGAATCAGTAATATAAACAAGTAGATAAAGAGTATCTGTTTTCTTACCACCAGCTAATTTAAGTGCATCCGTTTTGAGAGTTCTTGTGCATCTCTCATCACCCAATCTTTTTGAAGAAATTAGCCATATCTCCAAACCTGGGACCTGCATGACCTTCATCAACACCTGTGTGTTGGCCACCTGCAATTTCAGCTTCACTTCCCCTTTGCCAATTCTTTGGCAAGGCTCACCAGCTCCTCTACCTGGAGCTGCATGGAAAGAGGCAACCGAATCTTTTATCCAAGATTCAACTTTATCCAAGAAACCTCCAAAAGCATCCTGTGCAATAACACCTACAACATATGCGTCTTCAGTTTCTTCATGTTGATCTGCTACCAACCAACAATATTCTTTTACCTGCTCTTTCTTTCCATGGGACCGTAAGTGACCATCTGTGCTTTTCAACTCCTCCATTCTTAGCTTACTTTCATCTGTCATTACTCTACTCCCACTCAATCAGAAACCCCTGAGAGTGACCTGTAACCAAACACAAAACCTGCTCCCTGCAACCTTGTCTCTGATACCACTTGTCAGGATATATGAAACACCAGAAGCACACAATTGATTACCAAACCAAGCAACTTAATATGCGGAAATAACCAGAATCAACAAGTAACTAGAATTCAAAAATAACACATGCTATGAGAGACAATACACAACTTGTATTAAAACTCTTGAAGAAAAGAATACAATAAAGAAGATGCCACTTCTTTTCCACCACCTCTTCAGAGGCTTCCCACACCTCAAGTGAACAGTAATTCTCTCCTCAAAGCTCTCTCTCTCAGGTCTCAACACACAACTCAAACTCAGAGTTGGTGTTCACCTCCAGTGCTCCACGCACACCACAAGTGTTCCACACACTCCACAAGTATTCAAGGTACTTCAAGTAGATCTCCCATGAACCTGCAACAACCTACAATTCAACAGACCATACTTATGGAAGGAACTCCCTTGCCTTCCTCTTTGCTCTATCTGAGTACACACCTGTACTCCAAGTAGATCCTACCTGATTCTGCTCCCTGTTGTGTTACTGTCCTATCTGATCTTGCACACCTACAAATCAACCTGGTTCTACACACCTGTGAACTTTGACCTTACACACACATACACCTGCAGATCAACGATCTTACTTACCATGCAGATTTCCTTTAAAGGCCATGCTCACCTGATGACCAAGATCATACATACATGAAGAACCCTGCTGATTCTCCAATCCAGCACCCACACACCTGGTACTGTGGCACTAGGAGGAACACACCATAGCTCTACCTCACACACAGAAGGAGCTTATAATATTGCTCTCTTACTCTCTAGCACACTTTTTCAATACAACCATGAGTCTATTATATAGATCTCATCCAAACAATAATTAGACATCTAATTACAATAATTAGATCCGCAGCTCTCAGTCTATAATTAGCTCTAATCATGTAAACACTTGGTTCGTCAACTCACTGCCCGTAATATACTCGCAGTCGAACCACACAGGTGACCGACGTCGGCCGATCCCTGACCGACGTCGGTTGCTTCTCTTCACTATCCTGCTAACGTCGGCTGATCAGACCGACGTTGGTTGATCTGACACTCAGCAACCTTCAACAACCCCTCCAATGGCCTTCTCCACGTCTGCATCAGTGAAGCTTTTAACTCCACAACCTAACACAAATTTTAGGAGCATAAAACTCAAGTGCATTTTCTTTGAACTTTGTGCTGAAGCCCTCAAAGCCCTTTATGGCTAACTTGATCTCATTCATGGTGTTATCAATTTTGGTTAAAGTAGAAGCCAACACAAGTATATTTGTTTTATCCAACTCTTTTCAAAAGGCTTCTAGGTTGATATGCACCTTTGCCACACTTCCATCCAAAATCTCTCTTTGCTCAGAGGCCTTAGTCTGTAGGGCATGGAAGAGTTCTTCATGGGTTCTCTCCCAAGCCTTGATCTAATTGTTCAAATAATTTATGCTTCCCATGATCTATGACCTTTCTACCTTACCTTTGAACCATTGAACCATTGAACCTTGAACCAAAATGGTTCAATGGATTCAATGGTTTCAACGGGTTCAATGGGTTCGAAGAGATCAAAAGACTTAGAAGAAAAGAAGGCTTCAAACACAAGATTGAACCATTGAACCGTTGAACCAAACTTGGTTCAATCAGTTGGTTCAATCGGTCAGTTCCAAGGACTGCCCCAAAGCTTAAAGAACAAGTACCCTTGCGGAGGGTAGTGAACTAAAGGCAAGTGCCCTTGCGGAGGGCAGGGAACATTGGTTCAAAGATCAAAGAGAAGGCCGAAAGGGTAAGATTTTCTTTGAAAAAGTGAACAAGGCAGAAAAGTTGGAATTCCTTCGGATTTGTTCAAAGGCAAAAGACAAGGCGAATTCTTTCAGACAAAAAGTCTGAAGGAATTCCTTCGATTTTTATCCGAAGGAATTCACCCGAAAGGAAAATCTCGAAGGAAAGTGAACAAAGCCAAAGAAAGATTTCCTTCAAACAAAATGTCTGAAGGAATTCCTTCTGACATTTTGTCTAAAGGAATTAGAGCCTGAAGACTCCCTGAAGGAATTGGAGCCCAAAGACCACCTAAAGGACCCCAAAGGGTAGGTACCCTTACGGGGGGCTCTCGGCACCCAGAAAAAGGACCTTTCTCAAAGATCGAAGGGACACCTTCCCTTCGGGATGTTCCAAAGACATAGATCCGAAGGAATTTTAAGGCTTCAAAAGACTTAGCCAAAAAACAAAGGATTTTGAGAAAGACATTAAACCGTTGAACCTTGAACCAAAGTGGTTCAAAGGTTCAAAGGTTCAAAGACAGCGCCAAGCAAAGGCAGAACACAGATGATTCTAGAGACCAATTCAAAGGGATGGTTCAACCAAAGAATAAGGAAGCGATTGAATCAGGGAATTGATAAAGACCGCCTGAACCATTGAACTATTCAACCAATAAAATTTCACAGGTTTAAAGGTTCATGGTTTAATATGGTTTAAACAACCAGCAACCATTGATGGCCCTGTAAATGTCAAATTTAAGGTAATGGAATATCCGTTAGTTTTCAAATATAGCATGAAACTTGAAGGATGAACCAAGTGACCAACTGAAGAAGAGAGACTGAGAGCTCAAATTGATACAGGGAAGAGAGAACAATACAAAAATATCAAAAATATCTACAAGAGAGTTATTTCCAATACGTGAAACAGTCCACCAAGTAGACTTCTAAGCATGCCAAATCAAGGACGCAGCCTATTTTTCTTCCATGAAGTAAAGGCAAAGTGGAAAGCTGCACAAATAAGAAGGAAAGGACCAGGCATCATATACTTTAGAGGAGACATATTAGATGAATTAGCATGCCACAGTTAAGATAGATGCACTGTTCCAAGCATGGCCCCTTGACAGAACTGAAAATGCATTCAAGGCATTGACCGTAGCATGGAACAAAGCGCTAGGCTTTTTTTGGCCACTATATATTGTAATCTCTTATTTTATGCAAAAAGAGAGCTTTCAATTATAGAAGCAAAACTCTGCCAAAATTGAGAGGCAATTACTGAGACTTTGAGCTCAGATTGTTCATCATATTTCTTTGTTTGAATGAGAAAGCAATTTACTTTCAGACTTTGTGCTGTTATAGCTTGTGTCATCTTAGGAGATTGTTCTTATGTCTATTTTTTGAATGCATTCTTGTCTATTTTATTGAAATAAGTAGAACTAGTGGAAGTAATTAGGAAGGTGTCCTGAAGCCAATTGTAGAAAGACTTTGTGCTGTCACAATTGTCTTCAGTGTGTGTTTTTAGTTTCTTTCTATGTGAAAGATCTTGGGATGACTTTGTGCCCCCATTATCCTTTGTTTTTCACTCTTTGGGTAGTTGAGGTGTAGACTTTGTGTTATACTTCATTCTATTGGTTACTGTGCCCTTGTTACCTATTGGTTACCCACCAAAAAGAACTCTTGTGCCCTGCTGCAAGACCACTTATGAAAAAAGAGAAGTGCCTTCAGTATTATCACCAAGATTTCTCCTTTGTCTATGAACATTATTTCTGAAAAAAGAGAGATGGATGGTGTAGTCCTACCCCTGAGTGTGATTTATTGCTTATATATATAGTATATAGCTCCTTATATTTATAGGGAACCTCCCCTTGATGAGAGGAGAGATTTGTCCACTTCTGATGTGGTAAACCTACACATTTAGCTGACCAATCTCCCTATGCTATGGTTGAAGAGACCTATTTTGCTCATCAATTAGCTAATTGACAAAAATTCACCCAACATTTTTTTGGAAACTCTACTGGGGAACGACGAGTAGTTCTTACCCTTATCCATTATATACTCTAGTGACTCTGGTCTGTATCTTATCCATTATCATTATAGCTTTACCATTTTCCTCCCAGCCTCGCACAATAATTTTTTGGCAACTCCATTGGGGATCGAACGTGTAGTTTGAAGCCTCAAGCTTCAAGTTAAAGCAGAGCTAGTTCTTTCCCATTTTTATTCTATAATTTGGCAACTCCATGCTATACCAGAAACCAGAGAGCCCAAGGTGTTGTTGACCCTATTTTTTAGTTGGTGCAATAGGACAATTTTAATTTGTTCCCTCCCCAACTTCAAGTTCAACGATCCAAGAGTGTTCCTCCTACCTGTACTAGGTCACCAACACAAGGTAGAGCTTCTTTTTATGATGTTATCAGAGCTTTGCCTATATATACTCCACCCAGATTTGTTATCCCCCCTTTTCATTAGCCAATCATGGTAGTTCAAGGCCCTTGGGTAACTCTTTTGGCCCACTCAATTTGACCCCACCTCTACATGAGCTCCCATGCAGTTCAATGAAGAATTCCCCCAAATTCTTTGGTGATGGAAAAGTTTATCTTGATGAACATATTGCTACCTTCAACATAGCCTATGGTGTGATAGGCATGGAATATGAGGACGTAGCAGTTAGGTTGTTTATAGAAACATTGCAAGGTACTATTGTAGACTAGTTCTACCATCTATAGGTCTAGAATGTGACTGACTGGAACACTCTTAAAGCTAAATTTGAAGCCAGGTTCAAGCCTGCAGAAGATGTGCATGCCTTGTTGGCCTAGCTCACACAGATGAAGAAAGAACCTCATAAAACTATGAGGGACTTCATTGCCAAGCTTGACAAGCTGAGGAACTAAATTCTTACAATTGCTCAGCCAACACCTAAGAATTGTAAATGCTTCTTCATCAACTCATAGCTACTTGAAGTGAGTTTTCTATTGAGATGAGCTAGCCACATAGACCTTGTGACTACTTAAGATTTGGCTACTAAGGTAGAAGATGACCTTATCTTGGCAAGAAAGATAAGGAGAGATCATAACAAAGGTAAATCCTCTTCATATTCTGAATACTAACCTACAGTCACCACTAATCCAATGGTGCAAAAGATGGAAAATGAGTTGCTAGCTCTTAAAAAGCAAATGGCACAAGGGATGTCAACTGCTCTTTCATATAGAGATATACCAAGGAGGACATTCCCCAATAATTCATACCAAGGCCATGCTGCCAGGAATCAAGGGCAACCAAATCATCTTCCTCCCTCTTAGGGGAAATAGCCATTGAAGCACTTCTAACCAATTTAGCAGTTGGATATCTTGAAGCAGAATCAAATTTCTCCTTCCAGCCTGAGTTGAACCCAAAATATGACGCTAATCTCTTTGCAAAAAATCAAGAAGAATCAGATGGCGACTCCAACATTGGTTTCCTGAATTACCAGGATGATCCCAGAAGTGAAGGTGGAGCAGTTGAGGGAACGTACACTATATTCACCTAGTCCAAGAACTAGTCAGCCCAACAAGCTGATAAGGAAAGAATAGAGGAACGAACTCAGCCTACAATTTTAATTTCTAAGCGGGGAACCACTCTATCTTTCTAGCCAAAGGACTCGATGATTGCAAGAAAGGTAAGTACATCAAACATCCCTACACCTTCTACTTAAAATTCACAGACCAGTCCTCCCCCTCCCAAAAACTAAAAGGATGAAATCCCATCCCCTATTCCTAGCCCATTTCAGACATTTGACATAGTTGATCATATAAAGAAAACCAAAATTCAAATGTCTGAATTTGAATTCTTGCAATCCAACCCTGGGTAGTTGGATAAGTTGGTTCAATGTGTAAAGAACCAAGCTATCTTTGTAAGACAAAAAATTTCAAAGGTAAATCGTGATCCCTCCAAGAACACATCCACCAAGAATAACCTTGTCATTACTCCTCCTACTGCTCCTGGGAGGACTAAACCATTTTATGTCTCTCTGCTGATAAATGGACACCAACTAAATAATTGCATCATAGATTTTGCTGCATCTGACAATGTCATGCCTGCCAAAGTGGCAGAATCCCTTGGTCTCACACTAACCAAGACATATGGGAGATGTTTCTCCATGGAGAACAAACAAGTGCCACTACTGGGACAAATCAAGGATGCCCAATTTGCATTTGTAGCATTCCCAAACAATAGAATCAAGATGACCATCTTGGTGCCCGACATCCCAACATCATACAGCATCCTTTTTGGGAAATTTTTTTTCAAGGATGTTGGTGGCAAATTAAGCATGGACCTATCTGAGGCAAGGATCCCAGTCAAAGGAATTATGCAGAGATTGCTCTTTGAAAAGAAAGCAAAATACGTGGTCACTCAAACATCAGCGCCTAAAGCTCAAATTCTGTTTGAGTCTTCAAGCATGGGTAATTACTTTTTATCCACGAAGGAATTCCATGAGGCGTCTGATGAAATTCTTGAATGTGTAAACCAAAAAATTAGTTTAGATGGAACAACAGAAGGATTGGTGGAGCACAGTACAAGTGTAGAAGAATCTCCCCCTCCAAATGAAGAAGAGTCTAAGGAAAAATCAATGTCTGATGAGGTATGGATTATAGAATTCGATGGTAGTTGCTCTTCTACTAGTTTTAGAGCTGAGATTGTGTTGATATATCCTCATGGAGATATTTTTTCTTCTTCATACAAGTTGTAATTCAGCAACACCAACAACATAGCTGAGTATAAATCTCTATTGCTTGGATTGAGGGTTGCTCGAGACAAAGGCATCAAACTCTTTCATGCTAAAAGAGATGTTGAACTGGTGGTTTTTTAGGTAAGGAACCTGTATCAAACCAAAAATGAGAGATTGCGTCACTACCACAATCTAGTCTAGGATCAAATTGAAAGCTTTGATGCTTTCAACATCTTTGCCATACCCAAAGAATTTAATGACCAAGCTGATGCATTGGCTATTTTAATAACTCTATTGGTTCCTCACCCTAATTTTAAGGGAGATAGGTACATTATTGAATTGGTTTTTTGACCAAGTGTTCCTAACAATGACAATCATTGGCAAGTGTTCAATGGTGACAACCAAATCATTGCCTTCTTAGAGAAAAAAGATAGCTTTGAACATCTTCATTTCAAAGGTAGTGAGCCTCAGAAGCTTGAACTAGCCCCTGAATCAAGTGCAGACACAGGTGAAAAATTCTTACAACTTAAATGGAATAAAATCCCAAAAGGCCTGGTTTCCCTTGAGAAGCTATTTGACAAACATGACAGGTTCATCAAATAGCAGCAAATGGATTCAAGCTCCTCTTAGGAGTTTGATCAAGTAAATTTAAGTACCAAAGAAAATCCCAAAGTGGTGAACATTAGGAAATGCTACACTCAAGAAGAAAAGTTCAAGTTCACTGCTCTACTCTTCCTGTATATGGATGTCCTAGCGTACTCTTATGATGATCTAAAGTCACTTAGGCCTGAAGAAATCTGCCATAACATTCCTCTCAAGGATGATTATGTGCCTTACAAGCAAAAATCTAGTCAGTATAATCCAAAGATATTAGGTACTATTCTATCTGAAATATAGAAAATGGTGAAAGCTAGGATAATTTTTCCAATCCATCATTCCACATGGATTGCAAACATAGTTTCTGTGAGGAAGAAGAATGGCAAAATTCACCTCTGTGTGGATTTTTAAAACTTGAATCAGTCATCCTTAAAGGATAAATATCCTTTGCCTATCATGGATCAAGTTCTTCAGACGGTGACTAGTTCAGAGATGTTATCAATGTTGAACAGCTTCTCATGGTACAATCAAGTTGAAGTTGGTAAAGTAGACCATCATAAGACTGCCTTCACCACACCTTGAGGCACCTTTGCCTATCAAAGAATGCCATTTGGTTTGATAAATGTTAGTGCCACTTTTCAGAGAGCAATGGACCTTGCTTTCAAAGATGAAATAGGTAAGTTCATTGTAGTATACCTAGATGATTTAACAGTCTTTTCTAAGCATCACCTTGATCATATGCACCATTTGCAATAAGTGCTGGAATGATGCCACCAGAATGGAATTTTTTGAATCCCAAGAAGTCTATTTCTGGAGTAACAGAGGATAAACTTCTTGGACACATTGTATCTTGCAAAGGCATAAAGATTGACTCAGAAAGAGTCAAGTCCATCTAAGAGATTACTCTGCCCACGAGTAAGATTGCAGTTCACTCTTTTTTTAGAAAAGTAATTTTTTTATGAAAATTCATCCCTGAGTTCACTAAGAAGACTTTCCATATTGTAAACATGATGAAGGGAAAGGCCACCTTTAGCTAGACTGAAGAAGGCAAATTGGCATCCCGAGACATCAAGACTACTATTGCCCACGCCCCAATTCTAGTTTGTCTAGATTATACCAAGGATTTCACCATATATAGTTATGCTTCTGAACACACACTTTCAACAGTTCTAATTCAACAAAACAAAGAAGGTATGGAATCTCCCATATCTTTCATGAGCTATCCTCTAAAATCTCATGAGCTGAAGTACTCAAACATGGAGAAGCATGTTTATGTAGTGGTAAAGGCAGTGAAGCATTTTCAATTTTACATCTTGAATTCACACACTATTTCCCTAGTCCCTAACATCACAGTCAAATCCATATTAACTCCGCATGAGTTTAGAATGAAAAGAAGCAATTGGATTGCTAAAATCTAGGAGTTTGATCTAGTCATCAAGCCAACGAAGCTAGTACGGGGAAGGAGCCTATGCCAATTGATTATTGACAATAGACTAGGAGAAATAGAGCATGGAGGAGAAGAAATTGAAGACACGCCAATAGTCCTCTTTGTCTCCACCATGAATGAGTGGTATTCAAATATTGCTTAGTTTCTTACTTATAGTGAGTGTCCTGCTCACCTGTCTCATAAAGAAAGGAGGACTGTCAAGTTGAAAGTTGCCAATTTTGTCATGTGGGACAATGGCCTGTATAAGAGGAATCTTGATGGAGTGTTCCTTCACTATGTGGATAAAGAGCAGCATAACCAACTTTTGAAGTTCTTCCATAATCTAGCCTATGGAAGACATTTTTTTGCTCTTGTGACTGCCCATAAGATTCTATGAGCCAGGTATTACTGGCCTACACTATTTCAAGATGCATACAAATAGGTACGAAGGTGTGAACTATGCCAACAGTTCATTGGAAGACCCAAATTAGCCACTCTACCTCTTAAGTCAGTGGTGATAGAAGAGCCATTTTAGCAATGGGGAATTAATTTCATTGGTGCTGTAAACCCATCTTCAAGTGCTGGACATGATTATGTCCTCACAGCCATAAATTACTTTACCAAGTGAGTGGAAGCTATTCCAACCAAACATGTTACTTCAAAAGTAGTGTGTGATTTCTTCAAAGAGAACATAATTTCTAGGTTTGGGGTCCCAACCAAGATTGTCATAGACAATGCAGCCTATTTCTCTTCTCACAAGATCACTCGGTTCTATTTTTACTATGAGATTACCCTCTCCCACTCTTCTAATTATTTTACACAAGGGAATGGCCAAGTAGAATCGAGCAATAAGAACCTGGTGACCATCATCAAGAAGCTGGTGGATGACAACCAATGAACATGGCATAAAGCATTTGTTGATGCTTTATGGGTAGACAGAATTAAACCTAAGAGGGTAATTGGTATGTCACCTTTCCAACTTATTTATGGTCTCAATGCTGAGATACCAATCACCTTATAATTGCTAGCATTGAAATTGGCTAAGGCAGTTGAAGATCAGACATATGAAAGCTCCATCAATAAGAGGATCATGTGTTTGACTAAGCTGGATGAGCAATGAACTATGGTGGCTGATTGAATTGCTGCACATCAAAGTTTGGTGAAGAAACTCTTTGACTAGAAAGCAAAAAATTGGGATTTCTAGATTGGAGATCAAGTCCTATTATGGGACAAGAGAAGAGAACCAAAGGGAATGCATGGGAAATTCGATTGCCTTTGAAGAGGCCCATTTACTATCCATCAACTTAATGGTGAAAATAGTTTCTTGTTGAAGTATCAAGATGGCATGCCCTTTTCTCTCCCTCATAATAGGCAGCATTTAAAGCACTTCAATTCTTGAAGCATCCAATAAGATCATCTGTACATATGTATATTTGTATAGTCTTTAGTTCTTTTTTGTGTTGTTCATTTTCATTTTTTGGTGCCTTTCTTTTTGGGTAGCATGACTCCATAGCCCAATGGCATACTTAAAGGCACTGGAGATTTTGCTTTCTTCTCCCCTCAGTTGTTCCAAGTTTTCAACTAAAGAAAGTTCCCCAACTGGAGCCAACTGTTGTTCTCAAAATTTGTCACTCATTTTTAGGACAACATATGAACTATTTTGGTTCTATAGGCCAAGATTATCTCTTCCCTTCTCAAAAAATTGTTCTGAGCATTCAAATTCTTCATTATTTAAGCTTTTTTAGTTAAGGGACTACCATGTTCAATAGGTTCAACAGCTTCAACAGGGGAGCTCTCTCAAAGGAGCAAGTTTCCAACACTTAGGCAATTTCAGGATTGGTTTAATGCCTTGGTTCAACCAAAAATGTTCATTAACAAGTTTCAAACAAAGGATTGAACCATTGAACCATTGAACCCCACTTTTAAAAGGTTCAACGATTCAACAGGTTCAAAGGTTTGATGACGTCAAAAGACTTTGAAGAAAATAAGGCTTCGAAGAACAAAGGAATGAACCGTTGAACCGTTGAACCTTGAACCAAAATGGTTCAATGGGTTCAATGGGTTCGAAGATATCAAAAGACTTAGAAGAAAAGAAGGCTTCAAATGCAAGACTGAACCATTGAACTGTTGAACCAAACTTGGTTTAATTGGTTGGTTCAATCGGTCGGTTCAAAGGACTGCCCCAAAGTTGAAAGAATAAGTGCCCTTGCGGAGGGTAGGGAACATTGGTTCAAAGATCAAAGAGAAGGCTAAAGGGGTAAGATTTTCTTTGGAAAAGTGAACAAGGAAGAAAAGTTGGAATTCCTTCAGATTCATTCAAAGGTAAAAGACAAGGTAAATTCTTTCAAACAAAAAGTCTGAAGGAATTCCTTCAGACTTTTGTCTGAAGGAATTCACTCGAAAGGAAAAGCCCAAAGGAAAGCGAACAAAGCCAAAGAAATATTTCCTTCAAACAAAATGTTTGAAGGAATTCCTTCTGACATTTTGTCTGAAGGAATTGGAGCCTGAAGAATACCCAAAGGAATTGGAGCCTGAAGATCGCTTGAAGGACCCCGAAGGGTAGGTACCCTTGCGAGGGGCTCTCAGCACCCAGAAAAAGGACCTTTCTCAAAGCCCGAAGGGACACCTTCCCTTCGAGATGTTCTAAAGACATAGATCTGAAGGAATTTCAAGGCTTCAAAAGACTTAGCCAAAAAACAAAGGATTATGAGAAAGACATTGAACCATTGAACCTTGAACCAAAGTGGTTCAAAGGTTCAAAGATAGCCCCAAGCAAAGGCAGAACACATATGATTCTAGAGACCAGTTCAAAGGGATGGTTCAACTAAAAAATAAGGAAGTGATTGAACCAAGGAATTGATAAAGACCGCCTAAACCATTAAACTATTAAACCAATGAACTTTCACTGGTTTAAAGGTTCATGGTTCAATATGGTTCAAATAGCCAGCAACAATTGATGGCCCCACAGATGTCAAATTTAAGGTAATGGAATATCTGTTAGTTTTCAAATATAGTGAGAAACTTGAAGGACAAACCAAGTGACCAGTTGAAGAAGAGAGCCCGAGAGCTCAAATTGCTACAGGAAAGAGAGAACAATACAAAAAGATTAGAAATATCTACAAGGGAGTTATTTCTAGTAGGTGAAATAGTCCACCACATAGACTTCTAAGCACGCCAAATCAAGGATGCAACCTATTTTTCTTCCATGAAGTAAAGGCAAAGTGGACAGCTGCACAAATAAGAAGGAAAGGACCAGGTGGCATATACTTTGGAGGAGACATATTAAATGAATTGGCATGCCACAGTTAAGGTGGATGCACTGTTCCAAGCATGGCCCCTTGATAGAACTAAAAATGCATTCAAGGCATTGACTGCAACATGGAACAAAGTGCCAAGATTTTCTTGGCCACTATATATTGTAATCTCTTATTTTATGCAAAAAGAGATCTTTTGATTATAAAAGTGAAACTCTGTCAAAATTGAGAGGTGATTATTGAGACTTTGATCTCAGATTGTTCATCATATTTCTTTGTTTGAATGAGAAAGCAAGTTACTTTCAGACTTTGTGCTGTTATAGCTTGTGTCATTTTAAGAGATTGTTCTTATGTCTATTTCCTAAATGCGTTCTTTTCCATTTTATTGAAATAAGTAGAACTAGTGGAAGTAAACAGGAAGGTGTCTTGAAGCCAGTTGTAGAAAGACTTTGTGCTGTCAGAATTGTCTTCAGTGTGTGTTTTTAGTTTATTTCTATGTGAAGGATCTTGGGATGACTTTGTGCCCCCATTATCCTTTGTTTTTCACTCTTTGGGTAGTTGAGGTGTAGACTTTGTGTTATACTTCATTCTTCTGGTTACTATGCCCTTGTTACCTATTGGTTACCCACCAAAAAGAACTCTTGTGCCCTGCTACAAGACCACTTCTGAAGGAAGAGAAGTGCCTTTAGTATTATCACCAAGATTTCTCCTTTGTCTGTGAACATCATCTCTAAAAAAAGAGAGATGGATGGTGTAGTCCTACCCCTGAGTGTTTTTTTTTGCTTATATATATAGTATTTAGCTCCTCATATTTATAGGGAACTTCCCCTTGATGAGAGGAGAGATTTGTCCACCTCTGATGTGGTAAAATTGCACATTTTGTTGACCAATCTCCCTATGCTATGGTTGAAGCTACCTATTTTGTTCATCAGTTATCTGATTGACAAAATATTCACCCAACACATCTATCACCCCTTTATTCACAATCCTTAGTCTGCAAGGCATGAAAGAGTTATTCCAGGGTTCTCTCTTGAGCCTTGATTTGATTGCTCAAATTGTTTATGCTTCCCATGATCTACAACCTTTATGCCTTGCTTATGGAGTACACCTTTATCATCAACTAATCCTTTTCATCATTTGCTTGTTTCAAATGCACATCTATCATCAAGGCTTGGTTGGAGAAGTTCAAGAAGATTGCATCTATTGAATTTGCTCATTCTTTCAACTTGGCAAAAAGATCCTCCACTTTTTGGAGTTTGTTTAATAACTCCTTATTAATCAAGATGTTGGGGTTTTCCTCTTCTTCTTGCACTATCTCAAGCTAGAGTCTTGGGAGCATCTGCTCCACCAATACATAAATTTCATCAACCTCTGACAAGTTTGAAGTGTTGGCATCGACCAATCGAGATGGCTTGGCCACATTTACGTGCTCACAAAGTTGTTGTAGTTTGAATTTGTTGTCTTGTGCTTCCTCCCTTGCTTCCTTGAGGAGTTTCTTTAGTTTTTGCATCTTGCCATCATTTATAACATTTTGGCACATTAATTCCATAGCCATTCTTATTAGTGCATTTTCAGATTGGACTAGGTTCATGGCCTAAGGGTTAACAAGTAGAGATTCATGCTCTTCTTCAATATCCTCTAGGCTTGAAGTTACATCATTTGGTGCCATGAATTAGGGCTCATCCATATAATAATCTAGCATAAATGAAAGTTACTTGCACATCCTTATCATAGTGGCTTTTGGGGGTATAGCTTCATACAAGTATAAATCCACATCCTCCCAATCTTTTTGCACCATTTTTTATGCCATTCTCTTTCTCGCCCTTTTCAACAACATCTTCCTCTTCAATGTGCATTTCTTCCCCTTCATTGGTGCCATTGTTCTCTTCAGTGTGCTCTTTTGAGGAGTCAATTGTTTGGTCCTTGGGGATTTCTTCATCAGACTTTCCCCTTGTCTATTTCTTTATCTTGGGGATTTTTAATGTTTATTTCAAGGTTTATACCTTCGACATCAGGGTCACCTTGTTACTACTAGTGTTCCTCAATTGTCTCCTTTTATTACTCTAAATTGTCAGTATCTCCTTATTTTGGTTCAAACACCCCTTCACTACTTGGGTGTGCCTTAGCAGCTTCATCTGGTTGTTTGGTAGAGCTACTTGGTGCATATTTTATCACCTTTATTTCTATTTATTTGTTCTAGGGTTATTTTGGGGCCCCCTTCAACAACTCAAATTTATTTCATTTATGATCAAGTATCTTGCTTTTCTTCAAGTGCCAAAGCCACATTTATATATTCCTCATCAAGTCCCATCTTCTTCCAGGCCACTCTTTTTTCCTTGATAGATTGAAGGACTGTTGGGGATACCTTATCTTAGATGTCGGTGTTGTCTTCTTTAGTGGGCTCTTTAGTAGGGTTGCACTGGAGGTAAGGCTTGCCATTTCCTTAGGTTTTTTTAGCATTATAGACATGATACTTTGAAAGGCCTCCTAGATGTTTTTAATGTCGAGTTCCTCTTTTCCTTCCTCTATTTGTAGGATATAAGTCCCTAGCTTGTCTTTTTCATTCTCTTATTTTATTATAGGAGCTAGGGCTACCTCTTTCTCCATGTTTACAAGGGTCTTGATAGGGAATGCCAGAGGTCCTTTAGTCTTTCTTGGATGCTTTCTAGAAGAATCACCCCTTGCTTGAATGTTACACACTTCTTTAGCATAGGTGGTGCAATTGGTTCCTTAGAGGCTATCTTCAGTTGTAAGTGCTCCATAATTTCCTTTAGTTTTTCACTCTGCTTCCTCTGGAGTGACTTTGCCTAGACTTTTGGTGCATCCTTTCCTTCATCATCAACTAGGAGGGGGTGCTCATCATCTTTGCCAGGATATCTACCCTTCTTGCATGGTTTCATCTCATAGTACAAGTTGAAAATTTTCCCATTGATTATAACCCTCTAGAATGGATGGATGTCAAGTTTATAGTCATCCTCCTCCTCATCCTTGGTTGCCTTAGTTCTGGGGTACAAAAATTAGCACCTCATCATATTCCTATCACAATCCATGACCTTTACTTGGATATCAATCTATTACATGTTTGGGATCCTCTTAAGCACCACCATGAAGTATTTGGCCAAAAATGCATCAGGTAATTGGAGCCAACCTGAAATATTTCCATATTTGACTACTAGGCACACCACATAGAAGTATTGCATCATGGTGAAGGTCATTATTACCATAATTTATTGAGGCATTTCTTATGGGATGCACCACTCCTTTCCAAATGTCTCCACATACTTGTCTAAACACCCCTGCACTCTAGTTTTGTACTTTTATGAAAAATTGGAGGGGCAGATGTAGTTCTATAACTTTATCATTGGGGATTCATGATTTGGTGGAAATACCCATATGTGGTTGTCGTCACCATCTGGCACACCTAACTCCTCTATTACCATCAAAATAAGCATATGCCCCAACTAAAAAGTCTCACATGGATGATGGCATTTTTGTGCATTCTTTATAATTTATTTTGTAACAAATTTGGATATGTTGATAGGTTCATCCTATGCCATGTGGTGGGTAATGAAAAATAAGGTTTTTCTAATAATTGACCATCGATCACCAGGGCAAAGTTTGGCACTTACTAGGTGTGATACCATAGTTGTGCCTAGGTCTTGAATGTCTTTTATGAGGAATGTAAATCCTAAATTGTAATAGACTAGGAGCTTTATGACCCTCTCCACTTATACATGATCATCCATCATCTCCCTTATATTTGTGCCTATTGGCCCCAAAATTTTGGCACAAAACTGACGTGATGCTGAAGGACCATGGCATGAAAGGATCATGGTGCACAAATGATAGGCATAAAAGCACCATGATGCATAACATATAAGGCACAAAAGGACAATGATGTGAAGGAACCAATGTGATAGGACCTAGCTAGAGGGGAATGAGTCATGAGGAACTTGAGGATGTAGGACTCAGAATAAAAGCAAAAGACTAGGGGAGCACATGGGAAGCAAGAGCAGTTTTGAGAATGGTTTATATGAATTACCTTGACCCTATTAGTAGATATTTTTGCACTAGCCCACAAGAAGAGGAACATATGGCAATAAAGATATAGCATAGAATGAGGATACATGGGGTGCAGAGGCTTAGATCTTTAGGAAAAACAAACTATTGATCATCATGACTCTCAGTCCGTTGAGATGTTGGCCATGTCATCATGATAATACTGATTGTAAACACTTGGTCAGGGAAAAAAGTATAAATACCCCTATTATAAAGGATTTTAGGACGAGATATTTTTTGGATGAAATTGTGACGAACGCTTACCTTTATGTTGATTAAGATTAATATATGAGACAGTAGGTTCCATCAATTTCCTATGCTATATGATGAAAAAATGTGTGTGTTAAGGGATTAGACTTAAATATGAATTCCATCCTATCTTTATTTTCTTAGTAATTGGTGCTAGTATAAAATGATAATATTCTATGTATCAATATTAATAGAGCCTATAACCCAAAGAATCAAGGTAGTCTATTTTTGCATTTATATAATCCTTATTTAATTTGCATAAAGAGAAGAATATGAACAAGTTAATAACACTATGTAACAAAACCTATAGGAATCGATCCTTCACTGTGCACTTTGGGTGAGTGCACAAGACCCAAATCTTTTGTGAAAGGGTTAGACTTCAGCATCAAAGTTGGAATTATCAAATAAACCCCAACATTTTAGTTCCATTGTCAGGACCTAAAGTACTTTAAGCACAGTCATGGAAAATGTTTGAGCATATTAGTCTTGAGAATATAGAAAAATGGATTACTAGTGTTGAAGACAACTTTATAGTTCTTTACCTTGAGCCAAGAATCTCTACACGACAATGGGTAGAGTATAACATAAACAGTGCATTATACAAGAATTTATTTTTGGAGGTCCTCATCCATTTACATACTTGGTTATCAACATATGCTTAAGGATGATCAAGAAATCTTGGAAGGAGACAGTTTTGGATGTTAGAACAACAAGGAGATTTAGCAAAACTTAGAGCCTCGTGGATGCAAGCAATTAACTTTTGGTGGAAAGGATTTATGAATAATTACATTTTGTATTATGTGATAACTACCTATTCATGTTTTGAAGAAGCTAAGTTTTGATTCCTTCGAGAATCATGTGGTCATTATTTTAGGATTTTTTCTTTTGAAATCAAGAAGCTATTTATTGAACTTGGACTTGAAATAATACTAATGGAGAGCTAAATCCTCTTGTGCATGAGTCACACATTTGGAAGGGGTGAATAGGAGTTGGTAGAAGATTATGGGTTCATAATGGTAGCTAACTAGCATGAATTATAGAAATGGAAGTATGATGAAGCTTGACAAAGGATTATAAGAGTTAACGATATGGGAAGGGACTGAGAGAACTCAAAGAGTGATATTAGGAGCCATAGGGAAGAGGAAACACATGAGGACCTCATCACTTTTAAGCTACATTCTATGCCACTTATATCCTATGAAGAATAAATAAGTTGGATGATAGAAACTAAGAAACCAAGTCTAAACCAACCAGTTTCCCCCACCATGGTGTATGCTCATGATTTTGAGTCAGACAAAGTACACATCCATAATTGGGAAGCAAATAGTTTGGAATTAGAGACTGAACCTGTGAGGGATACTAAAGTTGTGTCTTTTTATGCTAATTTAGACTTAACACTTTCTTTTCCTCTTCAAGGTAATTCCATGGCACAATTTGGTATGCATGGTAGACCAAGCCTATAAGGATAGCATACAAGCCCCAATTTGAGTAAGCAATCAACTATTGTGCCTCATATCACAATCACTACCATTGGAAGCACTGAAGGTGGACTAAGAGGTGGTATAGGAGGTAGCAGACTTCCTTATCAAGGGACTGAAGTTGGAGGTCCCCAAAAACCACTTGTTCAAGTACCTCAACTGACTATGGTGTATTATGAAATGACACTGCACTTGCCAAAATATCAAGGTATGGAGAATGCAACTGAGCATATACATAAATATAAACTAATTTGGAGGGCATGAGGCATTACCTCCTCCGAGCATAAGGCCAAAAGATTTGTAACTATGCTTTTAGAGTGTATGCATAAATGGTATCAAAATTTCAACCCTCAATAAATAGTGGTTGACTATGATCAACTTAAGATAACCTTCCTTTAAGAGTTTGACATTCTTAAATTGGAGCAACAAAGTATAGCAGTGTTGAAGGACATAAAGCAAGGACTTACTAAGAGTGTCCATGAGTATGATGCAAGGTTAAGACTTTGTTATCTAAAATAACATTTGATACTAATGTTGTACAACATGTACAATGGTTTGTGGGAGGATTATTATTACCCTTCTATCAAACCTTGTCATAGCATACCACTAGTCTGGATGAGGATTTAGGAGATACTCTTTATGCTGAGGTAGTTGGAAGCATTGATACTAGAATTAGTCCATTTATGGAAGCCCAAATAGCCTTAATGGAATTACAACTTGAGAATTTGATAGACAATAATGCACATGAAACACATAGTGGTGTTTGGTATACAGACTATGAATCTAAAGGGCATACACAAAGAAATTATACATGCAAGAACATCCATCCGATACTTAAAAAAACATGTGAAATATATTATGAGGAACAATGATGTATGCTCTTTTACTCTTTTACAATGAGCTACATGTTGGGTGAATATTTTGTCGACCAGCTAACTAGAGAGCAAAATAGTTCCTATCACCACAGCATAGGGAGATTGGTCATCCAAAGTTGTAGGTTTACTACATCCAAAGGGAAAAAATCCCTCCTCTCATCAAGGGGAGGTTCCCTATTAAATATGAGGAGGCTATATACTATATATATAAGCAGAAAGTAAGACACATGGGTAGGATATACCATCCATTTCTATTCTTTCAGAGATGATGCTCACAGATCAAAGGATAAATCTTGGGTGATTGGTGAAGGTACTTTTATTCTTTCAGAAGTAACATTCAGCCAAGAGCTAGATCCCTTACTGGATAGTAGAAATCTTGGTGAAATGAGAGAAGGCACTTCTCTTCTTTTAGAAGTGCTTGTTCTTACAAACAACATGAATCTTTCTAGTAAAAAGTGACTGATAACAGAGTACAGAGTGACCAGTAATCTAAGGTGTAGCACAAAGTCTCCACCTTGACTTCCCAAGAGTGAGGTACAAATAAAAATGGGGCACAAATTTGTCCCAAGGTCCTTTACACAGAAACAAAAAATAAACACACACTAAAGACAACTATGACAGCACAAAGTCTAAAAGTAGTTGGCTTCAGGACACCTTCTTGATTACTTCCACTAGTTCTACTTGCCAAATTAAATAAACAAGACCACATTCAGAAGACATACATAAGAACAATCTCCTAAAATGATACAAGCTAGGATAACACAAAGTCTGCAAACAACTTGCTTTCTCATTCAGATAAAATGATATGAACAACAATCTGAGCTCAAAGTCTCAGTATTCGCCTTTTAATTTGGGTGGAGTTTTGCTTCTGGTAATGGGAAGATCTCCCTTGTAACAAATGAGAGATTACAATATATAGCCACCAAGCAAGGCTTGGCACTCTCTCCCATGGGATGGCCCATGCTATAGTCAATGCCTTCAATGCACCTTCAGTTCTGTCTGGAGGGAACATGCTTGGAACAATGCATTACATTAACTATGGTGTGTCTATTCATCTAATATGTCTTCTCCTAATTCTGAATCATCTGGTCTGTTCCCTCTAACATCTACGTAGCTGTCCATTTGTCTTTACTCCAAAGGAGACCAATAGGCCACACCTTTAATGTTTGCAAGCTCAAATATCTACTTTGTAGACTGTTCCACCTACTAGAATAACTTCTGCATAGATATTTTGGGCTTTTCCCTCTTTCCACTTTTGTCCTTTCTAGCTTTGTCTTTTCCAGATTTGTCTCTTCCTAGAATTTAAGCTCTTGAGATATCTTTTCAGCCAATCGCTTGGTTCTTCCTTCAAGTTCTGCACTTTATTTGAAATTCAACAGATATTTCTTTACTTTAATTTTGACATCTTCAGGGCCGTCAAAGGTCGCTAGCCGCTTGAACCATGTTGAAACTTAAACCTTTAAACCTGCTAAAAGTACATTGGTTCATTGGCTCATCAGTTCATTTTGCCTCTTTTATTCCATCGCTTCCTGGTTCAATCACTTTCTCGGTCCTTGGTTGAACCATCCATTGAACCACTTGTTTGTTGCTTCTTTCCTTGACTGAGGCTGCCTTTGAACCTTTGAACCCATGAACCATTGAACTTTGAACTCTTTTGGTTCAAGGTTCAATCGGTTCATTGGTTCATCCTTTGTCTGTCACTTCCTTATTCTTTCTAAGCTCTTTGATCTTCATCGCACTGGTCAAACCTTTGAACCTATAAACTCATTGAACCTTTTGGTTCAAGGTTCAACGGTTCAATCTGTTCATTCTTTTTATTTGGCTAAGTCCTTTTGATCTTTTTGAACCAAATGCATTAAACCATTTGTTCATTGAACCTGTTGAACCTTTGAACCAAAGTGTTTCAATTTTTCAACAATTCAATGGTTCAAGGCTTCTTCTCTTTGATAAGTTTTTTGAAGCTGTTCAACCTTGAAGCGATTGAACTTTGAACCTTGAAAAATGCACTTAACTCTTGCTGATGACGTTGAACCTTTGAACCCATTGAACCAAAATGGTTCAAGGTTCAATGGTTTAATCCTTGCTTAGAGGCTTACCGATGAACTCTTTTGGTTGAACCTTGTTGTTGAACCAACTTTGAAATTGCCTAAGTGTTGAGAGCTTGCTTCTTTCCTACAAAGTGTATAAATCAACCTGTGAAGTCTGTAGAACTTGGCCTGTAGAGTCTATAGATTTTCTTCCTGCAGAGTCCGTAGATTCAAGCCTGTAGAGTCCATAGATTCAAGCCTATAAAATCCGTAGATTTTTGAGAAGCTTGAAAAATGAGGAATTTGAATGCTCAGAACAAATTTTGAAAAAGGAAGAGACAATTTTGGTCTTGTAGGGCCCAAAATAGTTCATATGTTGTCCCAAAAATGAGTGATATTTTTGGGGGACAATAGTTGGATCCAGTTGGGGAACTTCCCTCAGTTGAAAACTTATAACAGCCGAGGGGAGTAAAAACTAGAATCTCTAGTGCCTTGAAGTGTGCCATTGGGCTATGGAGTCATGCTACCCAAAAAGAAAGGCTCCAAAAAATGAAAATGAACAACATAAAGTAGAAACAAAGACTATACAAATATACATATGTACAGGTAAACTTATCTGATACTTCAAGAATTGAAGTGATTTAGATACTACCCATTATGAGACAATGAAGATGGCATTCCATCCTGATAAACCAGCAAGAAACTATTTTGTCCCTAGAATTAGTGACAGGCGAATGGAACTCTCCACCAGGAATCACAATTTTTGTGCACTCCCTTTGGTTCTCTCTTCTTTCCCCATGGCAAGACATGGTCTTCAATATAAATACCATAAATCTTTGCTCTCTTGGTGAAGAGTTCCTTTTTTTGACTTCAGAGTACAACAGTATGGTCCACTACCATAGCTTGTTGTTTTTCTAGTTCAGTCTAGCACATGTTTTGATTTTCAGCATCAAACTCCTGACAAACCATCAACTCAGCATCTCCTTTGGTGAGAAGGAGTTTGACATCTTGGTTTTGAGCAACCTTTAATCTGAGAAATAGAGATTCATATTTAGCTGTGTTGTTGGTGTTGCTAAACTACAACTTGCATGAAGGAAAAATATCTCCTTGAGGAGATATCAACACAGTCTTGGCTCTAGCATTGGTAGAAGAATTGTTGCCATCGGATTCTAGGATCCAAACATCATTAAAAGCTGATCTTATATTAGATTTCTCTTCATTAGAGATGGAAGATCCTTCTTCATTTGTACTGTGCCCTACCAATTCTTTTGATGTCTTGTTCGGATCAATTCCTGGATTGCCAGCTACATGACTTTAATCTGCAAAAACATGAACATCCTTTGTGGACAAAAAATAATTACCCCTACTTGAAGACTCAAATAGAATCTGAGCTTCAGGTGGAATTGCTGCCATCGGATTCCAGGATCCAAACATCATTAGAAGTTGATCTTCTATTAGATTTCTCTTCATTAGAGATGGAAGATCCTTCTTCATTTGTACTGTGCCCTACCAATTCTTTTGATGTCTTGTTTGGATCAATTCCTGGATTGCCAACTATATGACTTTAATCTGCAAAAACATGAACATCCTTTGTGGACAAAAAATAATTACCCCTACTTGAAGACTCACATAGAATCTGAGCTTTAGGTGATGGTGTTTGAGTGACTAGATAGGGCATGTTCCTTGGGGGATCATGAGTTACCTTTCTAATCTCTTTTCCTGTAGGGATGGCTATATTCTTCACACACTCTACTAACCCGTCCAACTGCTCAGGGTTGGCTTGTAAGAATTCAAATTTAGTCATTTGAATTTTAGTTTTCTTGACATGGTCAACTATGTCAAATGACTAAAATGGACTAGGAAGAGAGGATGGGAGTTCATTCTTTTGGTTTTTGGGAGGGGGAGGACTGGCCTACGAATTTGGAGTTAAAGGTGTAGAAATGATTGGGGTACTTACTTTTTTAGCAACTACCAGGTCCTTTGGTTGGAAAGGTAGAGTGGTTCCATGCTTAACAATTGAAATTACTGGTTGAGGTCACTTCTTTATTCTTTCTTTATCAGCGTGCTGGGCTGACTAATTCTTGGACTAGGTGAATATTACGTATGATCCCTTGACTGCTTCACCTTTACTTTTGGGTTCATCCTGGTAATTTAGGAAATTAATGTGGGAGTCGCCAGCTGACTCTTCTTGATCCTTTGTGAAGAGATCAATGTCATTTCTTTACTCAAACTTAGGTTGGAAAGAGAAAACATGTTCTATTTCGAGAGATCCAATTGCTGAGTTGGTTGGAGATGCTTCAAGGGTGAGGTTCCTCTATGGGGGAGGAAGACAGATTGGCTACCCTTAATTTTTGGCAGCATTGCCTTGATATGATTGATTGGGGAATGTCCTCCTTAGTACATCTCTGTATGAAGGAGCAGAAGACATACCTTGTGCTATTTGCCTTTTCAAGGCTAGCAATTCATTTGCTAGCTTTTGCACCATTTGATCAGTGGTGCTTGTAGATGAATTCTCAAATGATGAAGAAGATTTGCCTCTGTTTGGGTCTTTCCTTATCTTTCTTAACAAGATAAGGTCATCTTCTACCTCAGTAGCCAAGTCTTGAGTATCAACAAGGTCTATGTGTCTAGCTCATCTCAGCAAATAACTCACTTCAAGAAGCTATGAGTTGATGAAGAAGCATTTGAGGTTTTCAGGTGTGGGTTGAGCAATGATAGGAATTCAATTCCTCAGCTTGTCAAACTTTGCTATAAAATCCCTCATGGGTTCATGAGGTTCCTTCTCATCTGTGTAAGCTAGGCCAGGAAAGCATGTGCATCTTTTATAGGTTTGAACCTAGCTTTAAACTTGGCTTTTAGGGTATTCCATTTTGTCACTGATCTAGCCTACAAATGGTAAAACCACTCTGCAGCAGCACCTTGTAGGGTCTCCAAAAAAATCTTGACTGCCACGTCTTCAAATTCCACCCCTATCACACCACAGGCTATGCTGAAGGTTGTAATGTGTTCATCAAGGTGAACTCTCCCATCTCCAAAGAATTTGGGGAAGTTCTTTCTTGAGCTACGTGGAAGTTCATGTAGAGGTGGAGTCAAGTTGAGTGGGCCAAAAGAGTTACCCCAGGGGCCTTGAACTACCATGATTTAATAATGAAAAATAGGGATAACAAATCTGGGTGGAGTGGCCAGATTGTAGAACAAAAATGGAAAAGAATTGGCCCTGCTCCAGCTTAAGGCTTCAAACTGTGCACTCTTTTCCAGCAACTTTGGTTTTGTAGACCAAATAAAATAATGGAGATGGAGGAAAATGGTAAGGCTATAATGATAATGGGTAAGACACAAAATGGAGTTGCCAGAGTCTATATAATGGACAATGGAAAGAACTAATTCAATCTAAAACTTGAGGCTTCAGACTACACGTTCATCCCTAGGGGAGTCGCCAAAAACTGTTGGGTGAATATTTTGTCGACCAGCTAATTAGAGAGCAAAATAGTTCCTATCACCACAGCATAGGGAGATTGGTCATCCAAAGTTATAGGTTTACTACATCCAAAGGGGACAAATCTCTCCTCTCATCAAGGGGAGGTTCCCTATTAAATATGAGGAGGTTATATACTATATATATAAGCAAAAAGTAAGACACAGGGGTAAGATATACCATCCATCTCTCTTCTTTCAGAGATGATGCTCACAGATCAAAGGAGACATCTTGGGTGATTGGTGAAGGTACTTCTCTTCTTTTAGAAGTAACATTTAGCCAAGAGCCTGATCCCTTACTGGATAGTAGAAATCTTGGTGAAATGAGAGAAGGCACTTCTCTTCTTTTAGAAGTGCTTGTTCTTACAAACAACAAGAATCTTTCTGGTAACAAGTGACTGGTAACAGAGTAGAGAGTGACCATCAATCTAAGGTGTAGCACAAAGTCTCCACCTTGACTACTCAAGAGTGAGGTATGAAGAACAATGGGGGCACAAAGTCGTCCCAACGTCCTTTACACATAAATATAAAATAAACACACACTAAAGACAACTATGACAGCACAAAGTCTGAAAGTAGTTGGCTTCAGGACACCTTCTTGATTACTTCCACTAGTTCTACTTGCCAAATTAAATAAAAAAGAACACATTTAGAGGATAGACATAAGAACAATATCCTAAAATGATACAAGCTAGGACAACACAAAGTCTGCAAACAACTTACTTTCTCATTCAGATAAAATGATATGAACAACAATCTGAGCTCAAAGTCTCAGTATTCACCTTTCAATTTGGGCAAAGTTTTGCTTCTAGTAATGGGAAGATATCTCTTATAACAAATGAGAGATTACAATATATAGCCACCAAGCAAGGCTTGGCGCTCTCTCCCATAGGATGGCCCATGATGTAGTCAATGCCTTCAATGCACCTTCAGTTCTGTCTGAAGGGACCATGCCTGGAATAGTGCATTGCCTTAACTATGGCATGTCTATTGATTTAATATGTCTTCTCCTGAGTTCGGATCATCTAGTCTGTTCCCTCTAACATATGTGTAGTTTTCCATTTGTCTTTACTCCAAAGGAGACCAACAGGTCGTGCCTTCAATGTTTGCCAGCTCAAATATCTACTTTACAGACTATTCCACCTACTGGAATAACTTCTACACAAATATTTTAGGCTTTTCCCTCTTTCTACTTTTGTCCTTTCTAGATTTGTCTTTTCCATCTTTGTCTCTTCCTGGAATTTAAGCTCCTAGGCTATCTTTTCAACTATTCGCTTGGTTCTTCCTTCAAGTTTTGCACTTTATTTGAATTTCAACAGATATTCCCTTACTTTAAATTTGACGTTTGTAGGGCCGTCAATGGTCGCTACTTGCTTGAACCATGTTGAACCTTAAACCTTTGAACCTACTGAAAGTATATTGGTTCATTGGTTCATTAGTTTATTCTACCTATTTTGTTCCATCGCTTCCTGGTTTAATCACTTTCCCGCTCCTTGGTTGAACCATCCGTTGAACCACCTATTTGTTGCTTCTTTCCTTGACTAAGGTTGCCTTTGAACCTTTAAACCTATGAACCATTAAACTTTGAACTCTTTTGGTTCAAGGTTCAATCAGTTCATTGGTTCATCCTTTGTCCATCACTTCTTTGTTCTTTCTAAGCTCTTTGATCTTCATTGCACTGGTTGAACCTTTGAACCTATGAAATCGTTGAACCATTTAGTTCAAGGTTCAATGGCTCAATTGGTTTATTCTTTTTATTTGGCTAAGTCCTTTTGATCTTTTTAAACCAAACGTGTTCAACCATTTGGTCATTGAACTTGTTGAACCTTTGAACCAAAGTGGTTCAACGGTTCAATGGTTCAAGCCTTTTTCTCTTTGATAAGTGTTTTGAAGCCATTGAGCCTTGAAGTAGTTAAAATTTGAACCTTGACAAATGCACTTAACTCTTACTGATGATGTTGAACCTTTGAACCCATTGAACCAGTTGAACCAAAATGGTTCAAGGTTCAACGATTTAATGGTTCAATCCTTGCTTAGAAGCTTGCTGATGAACTCTTTTGGTTGAACCTTGTTGTTGAACCAACTTTGAAATTGCCTAAGTTTTGAGAGCTTGCTTCTTTCCTGAAGAGTCTATAGAAATCAACCTGTGAAGCCTATAGAACTTGACCTGCAGAGTCCATAGATTTTCTTCCTGCAGAGTCCATAGATTCAAGCTTGTAGAGTCCGTAGATTCAAGCCTGCAGAGTTCGTAGATTTTTGAGAAGCTTGAAAAATGAGGAATTTGAATGCTCATAACAAATTTTGAAAAGGGAAGAGATAATTTTGGTCTTGCAGGGCCCAAATAATTTCATATGTTGTCCCAAAAATGAGTGATATTTTTTGGGGACAACACTACACACACTAAGGTGTCTGACTATTATAATATTTGTGATGCCTATATTCATGACACTAAAGACTGTCATCTGATTAATGACATCCATGAAGCTTGAGCACACAACACATGCCAAAATTTAGTAGTAAATAATAAAGATAATGCTAGATACCATGGATGAGGAAGAGGGTGAGGATGAGGAGGTGGTCATTTCCCACCCAAGACCTATTACAAATGTGGATCTCTAAACCACTATCAAAGGGATTGCCCAGACTACCTGATGTGTGCTTTTTATAAAAAGGACCACTGACTAGAAGAGTGTCTTAAATTATACATGGATATCACCGAGGAAAAAATGAAAAAGGTGCTCAGATGATATAAATTGATAAACCACATTGGCATGTATGCCAAACCATCCCTATAGTTTAATATGTAAACATTACCACTCGCAGTGGGGGACAAACCCCATTAACATCTAGTCCTATCGAGTAAGTGCAACATGAAGAACCAAGATCAAAAAAATGCCATTATATTCAACAACAAAAAGATGTCCTCCAAGATACAATGGCACTAGTATAAAAAAAATTAGGTAGAGATTCAATTCCTCAAACATAGAGACATAACATAGCATGTTGCTATGCATAAGGATGTTGAACCACATTTGGTGTGTGATGACTTATAGGAGCTATAAAAATGCATGTTGGATGAGGACATTATTCTATAACTAAGAATTTGGATTAATAATCAAGCCCAAATACCAAATGAGGTTCACCCTCAAGTCAATAGGTAGAGTGAAGATCACCGTTTAAATCATGCTCGGTGACAGGATACACCTAGTTTCTCTACTCCCCTAGAAGATAAAGAAATATTGGTTAATGCTGCCATAGATGGATGGGTAATCTAGGACATTATAATAGACACCATCATAGAATTTAATGTCCTCACTAAGGATTCTTGGTGTAATATGGTCAGTCCAACACTACAACCTTCACCTCATGTCTTATTTATGGTAAATAATACTCACATGTTACCTATCAGGGTCCTCAAGAATGTAATAGTTGACATACTTGGAGTACCATTCAAAGTGAATTTTGAGGTTATAGAGCTAGATGAAGCTGATGATTACCTTGCTCTATTGGGAAGACCATGGTGTTATGAGAATAATGTAGACTTGAGCTTTAAGAAGTGCCATATTGGTTTTGAAAACATTGATCAATGTGTTATAATACCACTAGATCAAACATAATGCCCCCCTTACATAGAGCCTATCAATTTTGAAGAAGATATAAACCATATCTATAATGTGACTACAAGGAACAATGAAAAAGTATATCCCACTCTAGATGGTGTTCTTCGATGGTAAGACATACAGTCCCTTTATGACACTACTTGGGCTCATAGTGACTATGACCTCACTAGTAGAATATGTAGTACCATCAATAGCGAGGAGAGGGTGTCATTATAGTTTAATAAATAATATAGGTTTATTCACCTTATCACTAGCCAAGTCATGAGGGGACCTATCATAGTGACACTAATCAAAAGACTCAATGAGGCTCTAAGGTTCCACACACAAATAGAAGTCTGAGACTTCATTTAGTGCCTTGAAGAGTTTTATCACACTAATGAAGATCATCTTCGATATTTAGTTCATCTCCTTGATGGTACAACTGCATAATGGTGGAAAACCCATTATGGATGACTCCTCCATTGGGATCAAGTATATTCAGCCTTACACCATCGATTCCATCATGATAATATATTTAAGGAAGTAATTAGTTACAGTAATGTATAAGCCCCTGAGCCCCACATCAAAGCTTGTGAAATAATATGGCAGAATGATTATTCCTATTTATCAAAATATTTATGGGTGTATGTATTCTATGTAACTTTACATGCTTGGGCATGAGCATGGTATGTTCATGAAGAGTGACACATGGGTACCGGGTTTTGGCATCTACTAAAAGAAAACATGAACTTGGCACTATCATATTCTTCACCAAGGATAGATTTATGCCTCACCCTCCAAGCCATGCATGAAGAAGTAGTAGGTGACCCATGTCTTGTGGAAGAATGCTTGAGGATTATCCATTAGGACCCTAAGGAACCACTACACCTATTTCTTGAACCATTGATAGACCCAATTATTTTACCTTTACCAGTCCTCAATTAGAACTGACATGAAAATTTTTATCTAGGGAAATAAAAGCTCATGTTACAAGTGGAAGAAGGTGAAGGATCCCCTTCACTCAGCCTAATGTCTAACCATTTATATGATCTTATGAACATTATCACAAGAACTATTCATAATAAAAGCGCCTAAATGGAAAACCCCTACCATGGGCCTATTCAGACTATTCAACTCAACATCAGCTCTAAACAAGAACCAAAGATGGCTATGGTAGGAAACTATTGGAGTAACATAGAAATTAAAAAAAAAATTGAATTGCTAAAATAATATCAGGATGTCTTCTTAAGAAACTATAGTGAAATGAAGAGATTCCACCCATCCTATGGAAGATGCATATCAAGCTAGTTGATGATGCTCACCCAATTAAAAAGTGCCCATATAGGATGAATCTTAATCTCCAAGCATGCACCGAAAAATAAATTGATAGTATGTTGCATGCTAGAGTAATCACCCCAATTGATGAATCTGATTGGTTTACTCCAATGGTGATTAGTATCAAGAAGGATGGATGCATCCATATTTGTGTGGACTACCGAGTGCTTAATTCATTCTATGTAAATGATCCCTTTATAAAACCTTTCATAGAGGATATCCTTTAATGTGTTATTGGATGTGAGCTATATAAATTTACAAATGGATTCTCAGGGTACCATCAGGTCCAAATCATTGAAGAAGACCAACCTAAAACAACATTCACCACCAAATGGGGTTCATTTACGTATATTATTAACCTTCTAGGTTAAAAAATGCCCTAACAGTGTTTTCATGAATAGTAGCTGAAGAATTTAAAGACTTCATCCATAAATTCCTTCAAGTTTATTCGGATGATTGGATAGTATATGGTTTGGTCAAGGACCATTGTTCTAACCTTATGCTTGAGTGCTATCGAGTTTTACAAATCTCATTAAACTTAAATAAGTGCCTATTTATGACACCTTTTGGTTTGTTCCTAGGGCATATAATTTGTAAGGAAGGACTTCTGGTAGACTCGATGAAGGTATCTATTATTTTTTGCCTCCCAGTACCTAAGACTCAATGCAAGGTCCATGATTTTTGGGCCATTTGGGTATTAAAAAAAGTTCAATCATGGATATGAAAAAATTTCCACACCCTTGGAGGAACTTTTAAATTACAATAAGCATTTAATATGGACTTGATCTTGTCAAAAGGTATTTGAAACATTAAAATAAAATTTGGTCACTGCTCCTATCCTCCAGTTCCCCAATTGGACAAAAATGTTTCATGTCCATGTTGAAGCATCTGGCATGGTCATTGGTGCAATCCTTGCACAACTAGGTGAAGGCCACCTAGATCACCCAATCTACTTTACTAGAAAGAAACTCACCCTATTATAAAGAAACTACACCAGTATGGAGCATGAAGCATTGTCCATGGTCTATGCTTTGTAAAATTTTTGATACTACCTTTTAGCCACTCCTTTTGTTTTCTATATAGATCATGAGACTTTGAATTACTTTGTCAATAAACCCATACTACATGGATGGATCTCTCATTGGATTTTGTTATTCTAAGAGTTCCAATTTTTAGTAATGGTGAAACTTGGGAAGGCCAATTATGGACCTGACCACTTATCTTAGATTGAGAACAGAGAACCATTGTGTGCCATAGAACATGATCTCCTTGATGTAAAACTCTTTCATGTTACATGGGTACCTAAAGAACTAAAATATATTGAAGTATTCTTGACTACTGGCTTAGTGTCATACAGTCTCACCTTACAAGAAAAAAAGTAACTCATGGTTCTTGTCGCACCCTTTCAACTTATAGCAGATGATTTTTAAAAAATAGGCTATGATGAAGTTATTTAACATTATGTAATGTAACTTAAATTACTCCATGAATTTCATAAGGGTATTGTAGGTGGACACTATGTTAGAGAGGCTATAGCTCAAAAGGTTCTATTCATTGGCTTATGGTGGCCATCTTTTTTCCAAGATGCTAAAGCATAAGTTAAACAATGTGACTTATGTTAGCACACAGGAAAACCTAACCAAAGAGATGCTATGTCTTTATGAACCATTCCTTCTCAGGAACCCTTTAAAAAGTGGGTTATTTCTTTTGTTGGCCCCATCACTCCAACAAGATGATGAACAGGTTCTCGATACATTATTACAGCAACTGACTACCTTACACACTAGGTTGAAGTTACACCAACAAAGGATTGTATTGTTACTACTGCTACATGGTTTATTTTAGAGAATATCATAATGGTTTATATGTCCTTTGAGTTTAACCAGTGATTATAGAACTCACTTTTTGAATGAAATAATTTGCATCTTGTTGGCTAAGTTCATGATCATGCACCACAAAAAAACACCATACCATCCACAAGCCAATGGAACTACTAAAGGTTTTAACAAGATCCTAAGTACCACACTGACAAATATCTATAATTTTGGCTGAACTAATTGGGATGATAGGGTTTTTTTAGTATTATAGGCTTACCACATAACCTATAAGTGCCTAAACAAAATCCTGCCATTCAACTTGGTGTATGGCAAGGAGGTAGTCCTATGGATGGAGTTTTTGGTACCATCTTTGCATATAGCATGAGTAGGATAATTGGATTAAGAGTCATCCTTGAAAGCATACCTAGACACTTTTTACAATGGGATGAAGATCCTTTCCTTACTCATTGGAGCCAGGATGTGGAAAAGCACAAAGAAAAGGCATGGCATAATCACCATATAAATAATAAAATATTTTCTCTAGGAATGAAAGTTTTGTTATACAACTCTAAGTTTTCACACTACCCTAGAAAGCTTCACATACACTAGGATGGCCCTTTTATAATTCATAGCATTATACCTACCAAGGCATGTCAGTTACAAAGGATGGATAGCTAGTTCTTTCTTGGGTACTATAATAAAAACTTACTCCAGCTTTATTTCACTTAAGAATAGCTAAAGTATTGTAATCAATAAGGCTTATGCCAATAGTTTAGGATTTACTACTTTCAATAAAAGCATTGCCTTTATTATACACAAATTTTCCGTTTTTATAATTTTGTTTCATACATTGTTTTTTTTCGTGGAAGACCATGACTATTTTTAGTGTGGGGTAAGAAGTCATGGTATAGTGTGCAAGTTACCTAGGTGCATGGGGTTAGATAAGTGCACAAGGTACATGGGCACGTAAGGTTTTAAGGCATGAAAATATTAGTAAAAATGCCAAATTTAAACCTCACAAAATAGCTATATTAATTTAAATGCTCTAAATATATAATAAAGTGCATGATAGGACCGAAACTCCCCAAAGCTCTGACACAACTTGTCAGATTTAAGAGCACACATGATTACCAATGTATAAGCAACTAAACATGTGGAATCCAGAAGAACAAATAACTATCAATGAGAAGACACACAGAATATGAGAGGTAATATACAATTATATTCAACTCATTACAAAGGAATTTGCAACAAAGAGGTGGCACTCTTTCTTCCACTTCGTGGGCTTACAGTAAACTTCCCTCCAGAGTAATCTTCTCTCATAGGTCACAACACACAGCTAACACAAGTTGTCGTTCACCTCATTGTACATCTGTACAATCGAGTACACAATCATACTCCAAGTAGATCTCTCCATGATCCTGCTGATGTATTGCTGTCACCTTGGATCTAGCTACCCCGCTGATCTCCTTTCTGACCCTCGCATCCATACACCCCTGCAAATCAAACCTGATCTTACTTATCCATACATGGGGAATCCTACTTGATTCCACCATGGGAAGAACTCTCCAAGCTTCACATAGCTCTTCTCCAAATTCTCCACTTAACAATATAGCCCATGAGTCTATTATATAGATCTCATGCATACATTAACTAGACTTGCGGCTCAAGGCTTCGAACAAGCCTTTAACATGCAAACTCCACGTTCACTTAAATAACTATTCGTCAATAGCAGTTCAGACCACTACAAGTGACCGACGTCGGTCCCTACCCTCCTGGAGGTGACCGACGTCGGCCGATACTCTGCCGATGTCAGTTTCCTTTCTACATCCCCTGACCGACGTCGGTGTGGCCTGCCGACGCCAGCGACTGCGTACACTGGAAACCCTCCTATTTGCCTTAAGGTGTAGCTCTTAGCTCCACACCCTAACAGTGCATTTAATCATGCATCAAAGATTGATGATGAGCATCAAGTAAAAATTCAAGAGGATCCTAAAATTGAACATGTTAGTGACAAGTGGTGTGATCTTGGGAGCAAAATCCAGATCTAATGACATGCATATGAACTCATTTAAGTGGGGCCAGGAAGATCTATGGCTCGTGTTCACTCATATAAAATAGCTAGCATAAATAGATCAACAGTGTGTGTTTAAGCTTGGGACACAATTATCATCCACTTCAAAGAAAGGCACGAGGTAAGATGTGTAATTAATGTGGAAATAATAGTTATGGAAAGGAATGGGCCAATGATGTGATGTGATAAATACCATTAAATACATTAAGTGGTAAAAGTGAGAATTTAATCATAGTGGTTGTTAAGGATCTACATTAATGACACAAAATGATGGGTGATGGGAAAACATTAATGATGGTAAACTACCCTTGGAGCCTATAAATATGAAAGTTAAACTCATTTGACACTTTACCTTGAAGATTAATGGAGCTAAAGATCAAGTGACTATCATAGCCTAACTAATCAAACCAAGAGCTGAGTAAACTGAATTCATCTCAACAACAACCTACACAAGCATTACCAAGTTAAAAATAGATAGTCAAGTCTAGTTCATTTGAAAAACACTGGAACCAAAAGTTATAGGTTATAGGTCCACCATTAAAGGGGGCTTAAGCTTAAAAAGCTAAAGTAGTAATCCACAACCATATATTCTTTTGGAAACATTGGTTGGTTTCACATCAATCTTTAGGCTCCTCCAAGGGTGATGCAGCCTAAGAAAAAGACCAAAAGAACTAAACCCTTACCAATAATATTAGCAGAAGAGGAGGTGAGCGGAGGAGACTAGGTTCCAATTAGGGAATAGATGCCAAAAGAATGAGTTAAACACATGGAAGAAGAGGAAAGTATGGTGTGTAAAGGGAAGTAGGCTCAATTATCCTCAACACAGAAGGCTTAAGTGTCCCCACCTTTATTTCTATTAATTAAATAAATGCAATATCTAGAGTCAGTGTTACACACAACAAATTAGGTCTCCAAGGTTTCCAATTGTACCATATTTGACTATAATTATCACAAACCTAAGAATGAGGTTGAGCTCTAAAGTGACTATTAGGTCGAGACCATGAATACCAGGAACCAAGTGGTGTGCGATCTCATAATCTATAATCAACTAGATGCTATAGGGTTATTTTAGCTCTTCAATTTACCATATTTTGGTAAACCCATGGAGGTGGTTCAATTCCTTATTTCATGCATCCATGAGGACTATATCTACTTTTTTGGGTGCAGCATGAAGATCATGCTTAAGAGGATCAACAAGGTCATAGGACTATAGTGCATAGGGTTGAGCATCATTGATGACTTGGCTAACCTTGAGGAGGTCTAAAAGATCACCATGACACTCATGTATTATAAGTAGGGCCATTCCATGCACATTAAAAACCTACAGGATCCTACCCTCTAGGTTATGGCATAGATCATCATGACCAAAATTGGAGGGACTAATCACTGGAAAGAGGTTGACATGACACACCTCTATATTTCCCATTAGGTCACCTAGGGGCTGAAGTATAACTGGGCTATGTACATCACCTAGAATATTATTGAAGATGTAGAGAGGACCCATCAATTTACCAAATATAAGTTTTTATGGGGAGTAATACTCCTCTTATTAGTTTTTTATGAAATTAGTGTACCAAATTATAGCTCAAGAGAAGTGAAGTGGATATACCCTCCCACACAATAAGTTCCCCACTTAACACTTCAAGGTGTTCACTTGCCCCGATCACATCACCCTCTCATACAAAACCAAGGTGAAGTATTGGTTTGATGGAATGAAGGTAGCATTTGGGGATGAGTGGTGCATCCCTAAGGACTTGCCTCCTCTAGCTATAGAGCAAACATAATTTTCTATGAAGCAACACTTCTCCCTTACATGTATCTAAATAAACCCATCCAAAGAGATCTCTAAATGGCTCAAGTTACCTTACACCTTCTTGGAATGATACTTCATATACTCCATAAATCAGATTTATGATGTGCAGCTTATCATCCTATAGGTTGAAAGAATCGACTCAAAGATTCACACTCTCCGTAAAATGTTTATCTATCCAAGTAAAAATACCTACATGGAGAAGAGGGAGACATACCTTAAAAATATCAAGGTCAAGAAAATTATGGTGGGGGAACAAATTCATAACTTGTTTTACATGATGTGCCCAAAAAAGATCCATAGGCTAGGGACCCCAAGGAGAAACTTCCATCAGTGCCACCCCTAGAAAAAAAAGCACCTAGATGTGGGTATCAGCACAAGTGGTATTCAAGCACCATAAAAATGATAAAAGACTACAAAAGCACCATGACATACCCTTCCACCATCTAGACCCATGCCATCCATTCCATTTTTGCCACCTCCTCCATGCCCTTCACCTTCTCCACCTTGACTATCTCCATCCCCTTCCCACACTTCTTCATCTCCTTCATGCTCTTCACTATCACATCTTTCATCTCCCCAACCTACTCCTCTTTATCCTCCACCTTCTCCACTTCCACTTCCACCTCCACCTTCTCTAATTCCACCTTCTCATTCTAAATTAACTCTACCACCATCTCCCCAAGTGCTTCTACTTCAAGAGCTACCCAGAAGTAGTTCCTAAGATAAGTGCCTCAATAAGAAATTCTCGAGATATAGATTCATAGCTCAAGTTTTGATTCCAAAAAAACTCCTTCCCTAGTATGGGAGGAGAAAAACACCTATAATGATTCATTTATTGATGTTGAACCATTATATGGTGAGGAAGATGGTGAAGAACTGGGTGTGATGGCCACTGGTAGCCATGAAGAGGCCAAACTTGAGTGAAACCCTAGTGAAGGGAAAGGACTAACCAAGGATTTATAATAGGATGGCAATGATGAAGTTAGAAACACACATGAGTGATATCAATTTAAAATCCAAGACAAGATTCTCTATCTTTGGAATTATTCCATTCCTAACAAGGAAAATATGGAAATAAGGAAGTGTCTTTACTTTTAGATATGTACAATGAGGAGCATGAGTTTAAACTCCCCTAAGGCAACCTTTCCTTGGGTCCAGATGCTCTAGCACTACCAAAACCACTATGGGTAGATCCATAAAAGATCTCCCCTTTTTATTAAGTGTCACCTTTTTCAAGTTGGGAATGGAGATCACGTGCCAAAATATTTTATCAAATTTTGATGTGTGTACTATTGAGAATAAACATCCCAAGATTGTGGGCATGTATAATAAAGAAGTTGTGGAGAAACAAGCCCTAGACAAGGAAGTAGCTATGTTGAAACAACAAGTCCAAGTGGCCATAGAGGAAAAATTCAAGGTATTAAATCTTTATAAAACAATTTTAAACCAAGTAATAGCATTAACAGATGGCATGACTCTTGATAGGGATGCCATAGGAAAATTAGAGTCCTTAGTAGAACATCTGCTCAAGTGATGCAAGTAACAACCTGTGCCAAGAGATGAGGTATTGGAATTAGCTGAATAGTTCACCATGGTCATAAAAATCTACAAGCACACTATGGAGAGGGTTGGGGAGGTTATCCCCATTTTGAATGGAATTTTTGTGCAGCTAGTGCATCCAAATAAAGTTTTGGAGGATCAGCTCCAAGCTAAAGATGCCTAGAGGTAGCAGTTGGCAGATACCACACTCTTAATAAAAGATCATGTCAAGCATGAAAAATCATTGAGGGATGTAAAGGAGATGGAGGATATAATCAGTAAACATCATCAATAGTTGAATGTGAATTTTTATACCCTCTAAGGATAGGTTGATAAGGAGGTCTCCACACTTGAAGATGTCTAAAAGGATGCCATCACATCCCTAGACAAATAGGTTACAAAGGTTGATGAGACCTCCATCGACCTTGAGGAGATAAATAAATTAAAGGGGGATATATAAGAAATAAATACAAAAGTGCTCAAGGTGTTGTCACATTGGAACAATCTAAAGAAGGAGATCAAGTAGTTAGGGCCTGAATTTTTGATGAAGAATGCTAGTGTGATTTAGTTTGGGATGAACTAAGAGCATAGTGTGGGGTAATATTAGCCCAAAAATTTTGTGTAAGTGTTGTCCAATTTTGTCATAAAACTGACATGACACTGAAGGATCATGGTGCAAAAGGATCATGATGCATAACTGATAGGCATAGAAGCACTGTGATGTAGAACCTAAGGGTGCAAAAGGACAATATCATGAAAGAACCAACATGAGAGGACCCAATCAGAGGGGAATGAGTCACAAGGAACCCAAGGATGTAGGACTTAGAATAGAAGCAAAAGACTAGGGGAGTACATGGGAAGTGGAATCAATTATAATAATGGTTCATACGGATCACCTTGACCCTATTAGTAGGAAGTTTTGCACTAGCTCACAAGAAGAAGAACACATGACAACAAAGATACATCATAGAGTGAGGATATAGGGGGTGTAGAGGCCCAAGTCTTTAGAAATAACTAATTTTTGAGCACCATGACTCTCAATATATTGAGATTTCATTGGACACTTCATCATGATAATAATGATTGTAAACACTTGGTCAGGGAAAAATAAGTATAAATATCCCTATTGTGAAGGAATGTAGGAGAGAAGATATTTTTGTGAAAAAATTGTGATGAACTCTTGCCTTTATGTTAATTAAGATTAATATATGAGATAGTAGGTTCCATTGATTTCATGTGCTTTATGATGAACAAATATGTGTGTTAAGGGATTAGACTCAAATATAAATTCTACCCTATCTTTCTTTTCTTAGTAATTGGTGCTAGTATAAATTGACAATCTTTTGCATAGTGATATTAATAGAACCTAGAACCTAAAGAATCAAGGTAGTCTATTTTTGCATTTATATAGTCCTTGTTTAATTTGCATAAAGAGAAGAATATGAATAATTTAATAACATTGTGCAAAAAAATCGACAGGAATTGGTCCTTCTCTACGTGTTTTGGGTGAGTGTGCAAGACCCAAATATTGTGTGAAAGGGCCAATACACTATCTCATTGGGTTAGACTTCAATGTCAAAGCTGGAATTATCAAAGAAATCCCAATAGTGCCTGTAGTAATATTTTGAGTTCACTATGAATTTAAATAAGATAAATCTAAACTCAAAATACAAACTACTCAATAAGAAGGATTTATAAAGCAAATCAGAATGATAATAAGCTTACCAAATTCCCTTGCTCTATGTTACCTCTTTCCAAGATTTGCAAGAGGATGATTAGACTCACATTGACAAAGTGATAGCTTGATTAGAGATGTTAATGAAGGATACTTGATAATGGATGATGGATATGTTATGAGGCTTCTAGAATGATTTTGGCATGGTTTCCCTACAAATTTTCTAGATGGTTTGAGAGTGGAGGGAGAGGTTAGTTTTATAGGCAAATGGGGAGAAGATCTATGGTCCAAATTTAAATTTGGGTCATCAATATCTATGGTTAGGAAATTTTTGTGGAATTTTTAATTCCATGGAAATCTCTAAAACAAGAAAATTCTAGAGAAATAGGCTAAGTTAGGGAATATTTCTAGAATCCTCCAATTCTAGAAATCTCCCCATAGGGTTTAGGGATTTAGGGAAGGCTAGTATAGGGTGGTGGGTGTGTAGTTGGAATATTTTTGAATTTAAAATTGGCTAGTGGGATTAGGGAGTAGGTTATTAGGTAATGGGGTTTGTTAAAGGATAAATAAGGATTAGTATTCCTAGGGATGTAGGAATACCTAAGGGGTAGGCTAGTAATTGGTTAGGTGGGGTTATGGGAATTGAAAATTCCCATATAATAGATAAACATGACTAGATTAGGATAATGGGAGATTAGGGGAAATTAATAAAGATATGGGATGAATAAGGTTAGTGAATGTAGATTAATGAAAGGGGATATTAGATTAATGGAACAGGAATGGGATAAATTAGTGGGATAAAATAGGATAAGTGGAATTAGTGTTGACTAATAGGAATATTAGTTGACTGTAATGAATGAGAAATTTTAGGTGCATACATTTTCCCCCTCTTTGAAAGGGCATTGTGAGTATATGAAGTTGAAGGAGTAATGGTGTTTCAAAGAAAAACCATGTCATGTATGAATTTTAGTAGATGATGTTAGTGGGTATAATGCCCCCTTGAGGGGACATGCAGGGAAGAATGAGCTGGATGGCCACTCAAAAGAAGAAATAATGGGTGGGGTGAGATGGAGATACAAGGGGATGGGATGTTAGATGTGGGATGGAAGATGAAGAAGATGAGGCCGATGTGAAAAATGAGATATAGATTGATGATGATGCCCTTGGAAAGGACACATGCACATGGAATAGAGATGATGGGTGTCATAGTTGTAGACACATCCCAAGGGGGAATAAACCATAAAAAGATTATATGATTAATACGACACAAGATTTAGACATAGCCAAAGCAATGATGAATGCAAGGGAGAGTTTTTGGCTAGGATAAGATTGATGATTTGATTATATTAAGGATAGGTGTAGCTCAAATCTAAATCGATCAAGAAGATGTAGGTGATGATAGAGAAGAATCGATATGATCAATTGACCAACATGATTAGGATGATGCCCATAGTAAAGACACATGCAAGGGATAAATAGAGGAAATAGAGGTTGAGTTATCCTTAGGCATGAAAGAGTGGCCAAGTGCTACCTACATAGTCTAGAAAGATGTTAGGCCAATGTATTTCTGACTAGGAAATGATGATGATTAATGATTAGACAATGATTATGATAAGGATGATGAGGCTTATTAGTGATTGAAGTATATGATGTAGATGATGAGATAAAGATGAAAGATTTAATGTTAGTTGGATGGATTGAGAGGATTATAATAGTAATGGATACAAAGATGATGAGATGATTAGAGGAATGATGAGGGTGTGAGTGATCAAGCCATCACAATGCCATAATGATCATCATAGTCCAAGTAATCCAAAAATATATCACTTAACAAGATGACCCATGATATAAGAATGACCAAGAAGACATTGTGTCAAAGTGCGTGGGCAAGTAGCAAACTCTACATCCTTGAGGGAACTTTTAGTGTCCTCATAGCATCCACATTCATTGCCCAATAAATAAAATGAGACATGATGCAAAAAACATAATACAAACAAGATATATACAATCATGCAAAAAAGATAAACAATAAACAAGTTACATATACAAACATATATACATGCAGCAACCTAATGTCTTACCTAATGATGGGATGAGTGAGTGGGTGATGGGATTGTGGACTTAGTATGGCCTTGGATTTAGATAGGATGATCATGATTAGGATTTATCTGTTGCCCCTAGTTTAGGATGGAATAAGGTCTTTGAATACTAACTTGGTCCTGAATTTGGATAGTAAAGTGGTCAAGGATGGGGATGGAACAAAGTGATGACCAAGGATTACCAATAGACAAGACCTTGTAAGGATCCAATCTTTCAAGGAGACTAGGACATGATGATGGGATCAAATATCTTTCATGCTAGCAAAAGTGATTGGATGGGTGGTAGACATGAAGAGGCATTGATAAGGACATTGATTGGATCAAGTGCCTTCCATACAAGCAAAGGTTAATTGGATGGGTGCCAGATATGAAAAGGTATTAATAGGAAGCGATGGATGCCAAATTAAAGTCTTTGATAAGGTGATATATGTTAACAAAACTTATCCAATAAGATGATGAAGATATGATGGGTGACCACTTAGGATTGGTTCCAAGATGAAGGTTATATCCAAATATTGGGGATAAGAAAGGATGCATGACATGGAGATATATGTGACTAGGGTATTGAACATAAGACAAGACATCATGGCCTAATTTATATTTTTTAAATTTTATGATTTTGATGGTTTTTTTGACATTTTTCAAATTTATGGCATTTTTTGGGATATGTGTATACACTTTACAAATAGGGTTACTAGGAAATGGAATACCCAACATAGTAACCAGGATGAGGATGGATGGGATGATGGATGGGATGACAAAAGATGATGATGATGGGGACCAAATATGAATGGAATAGTGATATCCAATTACCACATTGAAAAGGAACTAGATGGTTATTTGCCCTAAGTGTTCATTGGATGATATGCCAAGATGGCTTTAGGATAGTGCTTAAGATAGCTTCCACTTCCTTACAAAGGTCAAGATGGGAGGGAAGAAGAGGTAGGATGTATGATAGGATGGTGGATGATGGATAGGAATAATGGATCAAAAGATAAGATGATGGGCGATATAGATAAGGTGGGCAAGGGATGTGACAAGTGGGATGGATGGATAAGGATATGAAATGGATAGATTTACCCCCAAGTGTTGAATAATAATGTGGAAAATTGATTATTCTACCATGATGGCAAAAACTAATTTTCATTGTGGTATTGCCCAAGGTGCTAGAAGACTGGTTTTCACCATTAGATGAATGATTTTTTTTTGAATTTTTGAATTTTTTACTTTTTAACTTTTTAATGGCCATCTTGATTTATTAGATGATGGGTGAGATGTAGGGCATGGAAATTTGATGGATTATTTAACCAACACCTATTTTTATGGATGCTAGATGCCTAGATGTCCTGATGGGATTTATTAATTCTTGATGGTGACCCCTCAAGATATCTAGACCAAGTATCATCATTGCCCTTAGGAGAGACAATGCTACTTAGGAGGGTGATGTGAGGTATGGATTAAATTAGATCTTGATGGGGATGTATGGGTCTTAAATGGATGATAGGACTAGATTGTATTATGAGGTCAAGATAGGATGGTATGATGGATGATGGAGTGGGATCATGATAGGATAGTGTTATGGGTGATGAAATGGGATTAGGACTAGCAGTCACATACATCGTTGGAGGTATTGAACATTCTTTATTTGATTGGTGCAAAGTGATAAAAGAATGCAAGAGATCTAAGACACTTTGACTTTGGGACTCATCTTTGATCTGATTATTTGATAGATGATCGATCATGCTCTTGACATTATTTGAATTTGGATCACCCCTTGGTACCTAATTTTTGGCTTCACTAGGGGAGATTGATATTTTAATTTATATAAAATGATTATTATGACTTTGATAGTCTCCTAGTGCCAGATATTAGGCTTCACTAGGAGAAGACATTTTTGGATAAGGCCAATGATGTGACTCTTCTGTATTTTTACTGATGGGATCAAAGATTACTTGATTGTGATTTATGAATTTTGGAATATTGTCTTAGACCTTTGGATTTATGGCACATATTATATCGCTCAAGGAATGGTCCAATGATGCATGCTCTTGTTCATCATTTTGAAGGGAAGTGATTAAATGGTCATCAATGGGGAGAAAGGGGTCCATGATAGATGAGTATGGTGATGATGGAATGATGAGGTCAATGAGTGATGATAGGGTAGCATAGTATTCATAGGGGTTCCTAAGATACCTAATTTTGACATCAGATAAAATCTCCTTAAGATAAATAAAAGGATCACTAGGCCTAACTATAATAGATGCATCCAAAGGAGGATCAGACTCACTCTCACAATCTTTGATAGATAAGGCTTGAAAGAACTCATTTATGACATCATCTTAAATGGGATAAAAATATATGCCTCGTAATGGATCAAAGGTATCTATATTATAGGTATCCTCTAAAAGATAGGCATTATTATTATCAATAAGGGATGACATTTCAAATGAGGAATATGATTTGGATATGGGTATTGAACATGATCCCATAAAAGATAAGACCCGTGTTAACTCCAACATGAAATATGTAATGTTGCTAATAGGAGATTCATTATCCATGATTGACCTCTCAATATGGTTTATTTGATGTGATGGGTGAGAGGGATTTGAAGGATGAAGGATATATTCAAATAGAGGGCCATGGAAGGATTCATAAGCTATGGGTGGACTAGGCTTGTGGGGAATAGATTTAGCTTTTATAGAGGATTTTTTAGAGATGGGAGTGGCATCTTAACCTTTTCTTGGAGAGGGAAGGGCTTGAACATGACTGGGAAGGGGATCTTGGCATTCCTCTTTGTGTTCACTCAGGGATTGAGATTCATTTGGTTCATCATCAATTACTATATCACCATGGTCAATGAGGTCCTAGACAAAGTCTTGAAAAGGTTGACATCGATTAATAGTATGCCCCCAATTTTGATGGTATAGACAATATTGGTTTGTGTTATACCAAGAGGGCATATGATTAGTAGTATCAAGATGTTAGATAGGTGGATAGACCATCATGTTAGTAGTGATAAGTTGTTTGAAAAGGGATTCCAATGATATGGGAAGGGGAGTGTGAGGACCTGCTTTATGTTGTGACTTAGATGTGGAAGCATTGGACTTATGATCAAATTGTTTTAGATATGTTGGGTGGGTAGATTTGAGGTGGCTAAGATTGGATTCCCTTTGCTAGTATGGGAATGGCTGGATGGTGGTTTATGGCTAGCAAATGGAGGATTAGTATGGGATTCATATGATGGGGCTTGGATTAGAGGTGAAATGAGTGAAAAGGGATCAAAACCTTTAGGAAGTGGTACACCCATCATAATGAAAATCAAGAGGATCTCATCCTTATTGGTAGCTATGTACTGGTTAATGAAAATAGGGTCTAGTTCCATGGTGATGGTTCATAGATGATGGATAAGGATTGGATAAGGTTCTTGAACAAAATAGATTGAAAGGATTGACCTAGTATGATAGGTAATGATGGAGATGAGATAGACTAATGGATTAAGGACTATGATAAAATGTTAGACCAATAGTGTAATAGGTGCTAACAACTTATCAACAATATATAGTTGTCTACCTAGAAAAAGGGCTGAGGATACGATGGGTGCCTAGATAAAAACTAGCAAGAGGATGATATGATGGGTGATAGTAATGAATAAGGCAAGATGATTAGACTAAATTATATTGATGAGTTTTTTAGATTGAGACTGACAAGGTGATAAGATGTTAAAAAGATATTAACTAGGATGTGAGATTTGACCAAGTGGATTAGGATGATAGGATGGTGATAAGATGATAAGATGATAGGGAGATTAGGATGATAAGATTAGCTCAAGACCTTAGACTAATTTTACTCAAGATGGGATGGTAGGTGATTATGTGATGTGTTGTCCCCAAAAATGTCACTCATTTTTGGGACAACATATGAACTATTTTTGTCCTACAGACCAAAAATATCTCTTCCCTTCTCAAAAAATTATTCTGAGCATTCAAAATCTTCATTTTTCAAACTTTTTTAGTTAAGGGATTAGCAAGTTCAACAGGTTCAAAGGCTTCAATAGGTAAACTCTCTCAAAGGGGCAAGTTTCCAACACATAGGCAATTTTAGGATTGGTTCATGCCTTGGTTCAACCAAAATTGTTCATCAGCAAGATTCTAAGCAAGGATTGAACCATTGAACCATTGAACCAATGAACCTTGAACCAATAAGGTTCAACGGGTTCAAAGGTTCAACATCGTCGGCAAGCTTAAAGAGTTAATCACTTTGTCAAAAGTTCATCAAGTTCAACCACTTCACGGTTTAATGGATTCAAAACACTTAGCTAAAAGAAGAAGGATTAAACCATTGAACCGTTGAACCTTAAACCATTTTGGTTCAAAGGTTCAACGGGTTCAATGGTTTAAAGGTTCAAACAAGCGATTGGTTCAACGCATTTGGTTCAAGCAGCCAAAAAACTTAGCAAAAAACAAAGGAATGAACCATTGAACCATTGAGCCATTGAACCAAATTTGGCTCAATCGGTTGGTTCAATCAGTTGGTTCAAGGGACTACCCAAAACCAAAGGAACAAGTGCCCTTGTGGAGGGTAGGGAACATTGGTTCAATGATCAAAGAGAAGGCCGAAAGGGTAAGATTTTCTTTAGAAAAGTGAATAAGGCAAAGAACAGGGAATTCTTTTAGAAAAGTTCCCATGGCAAAATTGTTAAGGAAAAATTCCTTTGGACAAAATGTCTGAAGGAATTCCTTCAGACATTTTGTTTGAAGGAATTCACCTGGGAAGAAAGCCCGACCGAAAGCAAGGGAATGAGCAGCTAAGGAAAGGAACATTTTCTTCAGACAAAATGTCTAAATAAAAAGCCTAAAGGAAAAGCCTGAAGGCCATCTGAAGGACCCTGAAGGGTAGGTACCCTTATGGGGGGCTCTCGACACCAACAAAAAGGACCTTTTCCAAAGACCCAAAGGGACACCTTCCCTTCGGGTTGTTCCAAAGGCTTGATAAAGATGAAGGAAAGCTTCAAAAAGACTTAGATGAAAAGGAGACTTCAAAGAACAAGGATTGAACCATTGAACCTTGAACCAAATGGTTCAACAGGTTCAAGGGCTCAAACGGTTCAAAGGTAGCCCAAGGCAAGGGAAGGAAATAACAAATGGAAGATTCTAGAGACAGTTCAAAGGGATGGTTCAAGCAAAGAACAAGGAAGCGATTGAACTAGGAAACCAAAGAAAATCATCTAAACCATTGAACCAATGAACTTTCACAGGTTCAAAGGTTCATGGTTCAATATGGTTCAAATAGCCAGTGACCATTGACGTCCCTGCAGACGTCAAATTTAATGTAATGGAATATTTGTTAAAATTTGAATATGGTACAAAATTTGAAAAATGAACCAAGTAATTGACTAAAAAGAGAGCTCAAGAGATCAAATTTCTATAGGGAAGAGAGAATAATATCAAAAGATAAGAAATATCTAATGGGGAGTTATTTCTAGTAGGTGAAATAGTTCACCAAGTAGACTTTTGGGTGCACCTAAATCAAGGACGTAGACTATTTTTCTTCCATGAAGTAAAGGCAAAATGGACAGCTACATAGACATTAGGAAAAGGACTAGACAACTCATGCTAAGGAGGAGACATATAAGATGAATGGGCATGCCATAGTCAAGGGGGATACACTATTCCAAGCATGGTCCTTTGATAGAGTTGAAGACGCATTCAATGCATTGACCGCCACATGGGCCATTTCATGGGAAAAAGTGATAAGTTTTCCTTGGCTTCCATATATTATAAGCTCTTGTCTTATGTAAAAGGGGGAGACTTTCATTTTATAGAAGTGGAAACTCTACCCAAATTGAAAGGTGAATATTGAGACTTTGAGCTCAGATTGTTGTTCATATTATTTTATCTAAATGAGAAAGTAAGATACTTATAGACTTTGTGTTGTTATAGCTTGTGCTATTTTAGGGAATTATTCTTGTGTCTATTTCCTAGGATCATTCTTGTTTACTTAATCTAACAAGCAGAACTAGTTGAAGTAATCAGGAAGGTGTCTTGAAGCCAATTGTTGAAGACTTTGTGCTGACTACAATTGCCTTTAGTGTGTTTGTCTATTTTTTGTTTCTATGTAAAGGACCTTGGGATGACTTTGTGCCCTCATTGTTCTTTGTATTTCACTCTTTGGGCTATTGAGTTGAATACTTTGTGCTACACCTCATTCTACTGGTACTACGCCCTCCTTGTTACTACCTGAAAGAACCCCTACTGCTTCCTGTAAGATCACTTCTAAAAGAAGAGAAGTGCCTTCAGTATTATCACTAGGTTTTCTCCTCTGTCTGTGAACATCATCTCTAAAAAAAGAGAGATGGATGGTGTTATCCTACCCCTGAGTGTTATTTTCTACTTATAGATATAGTATATAGCTCCTCATATTTAACAGGGAACCTCCCCTTGATGAGAGGAGAGATTTGTCCCCTTTGGATGTGGTAAACTTGAAACTCTGGCCAACCAATCTCCCTTGCTATGGTTGATAAGACCTATTTTTCTCATTAGTTAACTAATTGACAAAATATTTACCCAACAACTTTTTGGTGACTCTGCTAGGGAGCTAGCATGCAGTCTGAAGCCTCAAGTTTTAGATTGAAGCAGTTCATACCCTTATCCATTATAGACTCTGGAAACTCTGATATATGTCTTACCCATTATCATTATAGCCTTATCCATCTCCATTATATAATCTGGCAACTCCATGATATACCAAAAATCAAAGAGCCCAAGGTGTTTTTGACCTTATTTTTGAGTTGGTGCAGTAAGGAAATTTCAATTTGTTTCCTCCACAACTTCAAGTTTAATGATCTAGGAGTGTTTCTCCTACCCATAACAAGTCACCAACACAAGGTAGAGCTACTTTTTATATTGTTAGCAGAACTTTTCCCATACGTACTCCACCCAAATTTGTTATCCCCCTTTTCCATAATCTAATCATGGCAGCTCAAGGCCCCTGGGGTAACTCTTTTGGTCCACTCAATATTACTCCACCTCTTCATGAGCTACCATGCAGTTCAAGAAATAATTTCCCCAAGTTTTTTAGTGATGGGAAAGTTCATCCTGATGAACATATTGCTGGCTTCAGCATAGCCTGTGGTGTGATAGGAGTGTAATATGAAGACATAACAGTCAGGCTGTTTGTGGAAACACTACAAGGTGCTACTACAGACTGGTTCTAACATTTTTAAGCTTGGTTAGTAATTGACTGGGACACTCTCAAAGCTAAATTTGAAGCAAGGTTCAAGCCTGCAAAAGATGCACATGCCTTGCTGGCTCAACTCACACAGATGAAGAAGGAACCTCATGAACCTATGAGGTATTTTATTGAAAATTTGACAAGCTGAGGAACTAGATTCCTACCATTGCTCAGCCAACACCTAAAAACCTCAAATGCTTCTTCATCAACTCACAGCTGCCTGAAGTGAGTTTTCTACTGAGACATGCTAGCCACATAGACCTTTCCACTACTTAAGATTTGGCTACTGAGGTAGAAGATGACCTTATCTTAGCAGGAAAGATAAGGAGAGATCCTAACAAAGGTAAATCCTCTTCATCTTCTGAATACTCACTTACAACCACTACTGATCTAATGGTGCAAAAGTTAGCAAATGAATTGCTAGCTCTTAGAAAATAAATGGTACAAGGAATGTCATCTAATCCTTTATACAGAGATGTGCCAAGGAGGACATTTCATAACCAGTCATACCAAGGCAATGCTACTAGAAATCAAGGACAAACAAATCATCTTCCTCCCCCATGAGGGAATCTTGCCATTGAAGCACCTCCAACCAATTCAAAAGTTGGATATCTTGAAGCAAAATCAGATTTCTTCTTCTAGCCTGAATTGAACCCAGAAGATGACGTTAATCTCTTCATAGAGGGAGATGAAGAATTAGCTAGTGAATCTAACATTGGTTTCCTGAATTACCAAGATGAACCCAGAAATGAAGGTAAAGTAGTTGAAGGAACATATGCTATGTTTACCTAGTCCAAGAATTAGTTAATCCATCAAGCTGATAAAGAAAGAATAGAGGAGCGACCTCAACCTAAAATTTCAATTGCCAAGCGGGGAACCACTCTGCCCTTCTTCTAGCCAAAGGACTCAGTGACTACTAAAAAGGTGAGTACCTCAATTGCGCCTTCACCTCTAATTTCAAGTTCACATACCATTCCTCCCCTTTCTAAAAACTAAAAGGATGAACTCCCATCCTCTATTCCCAGTTCATTTCAAATATTTAATATAATTGACCATATAAAGAAAACCAAAATTCAAATGTCTGAATTTGAATTCCTTCAATCTAATCCTGAGTAGTTGGACAAGCTGGTTCAATGTGTAAAGAACCAAACCATCCCTGCAAGACAAGATGATAAGAAGGTAACTCATGATCCCCCAAAGAACATGTCCATCCTAAATAATCTTGTCATTACTCCTACTACTCTTGGGAAAATAGAGCCTTTCTATGTTTCCTTGTTGATAAACGGTCACAAGTTGAGCAATTGCATCATTGGTTTTAGAGCTTCAGACAATGTCATACCTATCAAAGTGGCAAAATCCCTTAGTCTCACATTGACCAAGACATTTGGGAGATTCTTCTCAATGGAGAACAAACAAGTGCCACTAATAGGACAAATCAAGGATGCTCAATTTGCATTTACAGTGTTCCCAGACAAAAGAATCAAGATGATTGTCCTGGTGGCTGACGTCCCAGCATCATACAACATCCTTCTTAGATGAATTTTTTGCAAGGATGTTGGTGGTGAATTGAGCATGGACCTATCTGAGGTGAGAATCCTAGTCAAAGGCATTATGCAGATATTGCTCCTTGAGATGGAAGCAAAATACGTGGTTACTCAGATATCAGTGCCTGAAGCTCAAATTTTATTTGAGTCTTCAGACATGGGTAATTACTTCTTAACCACAGAGGATGTTCATGTTTTAGCTAATCAAGCTCTTGAATGTGAAAGCCTAAAAATGGTTTCATCTAGAACAACAAAATAATTGGTGGAGCATAATGCAAGTGCAGAAAGATCTCCCCCTCCAAACAAAGAAGAAACTAAAGAAAAATTAGTGTCTTAGGAGGTATAGATTTTGGAATTTGATGGCAATTATTCCTCTACCAGTTCAAGAGTTGAGATTGTGTTGATATCTCCTCAAGGAGATATCTTTCCTTCTTCATATAAGTTTCAGTTCAACAACACCAACAACACAGCTGAGTATGAGTCTCTATTACTTGGATTAAAGGCTGCTCATGACAAAGGCATCAAATTCCTTCATGCCAAAGGAGATGCTAAACTTGTGGTTTGTCAGGTGAGGAACTTGTATCAAACTAAAAATGAGAGATTGCACCACTACCACAATCTAGTCTAGGATCATATTGAAAGCTTTGATACTTTTAACATCTCTGCCATACCTAGGGAATTCAATGACAGAGCTGATGCATTGGCTATTTCAGCAACTCTCTTGGTTCCTCACCCAGACTTCAAAAAGAGACAAGTACACTATTGAACTAGTATTTTGACCAAGTGTACCTGATAATGCTAGTCATTGATAGGTGTTTAACAATGATAGCCAAATCATTGCCTTCCTAGAGCAAAAAGACAGCTTTGAATGACTACACTTTGAAGGCAGGGAACCTCAGAAGCTTGAACTAGCCCCTGCATCAAATTCAGACATAGGTGAAAAATTCCTACAACTTAAAGGGAATAAAATCCCCAAAGGCCTAGTTTCTCTTGAGAAGCTACTTGACAAACATGACAGATTCATCAAACAGTGGCAAATAGATTCAAGCTCCTCCCAAGAGTTTGATCAAGTAAATCTAGATACCAAGGAAAATCCCAAAATGATGTATATTTGGAAATGTTGCACTCAAGAAGAAAATTTTAAGTTCACTGCTCTTCTCTGTCAATACATGGATGTCCTAGCATACTCCTATGATGATCTGAAGTCACTCAGGCCTGAAGAAATTTGCCATGAGATTCCTTTCAAAAGTGATTCAGTGCCTTACAGGTAAAAATCTAGATAGTACAATCCAAAGATACTAGGTACTATTCTATCTAAAATATAGAAAATGTTGAATGCTAGGATAATCTTCCCAATCTATCATTCCACATGGATTGCCAACATAGTCCTTGCGAGGAAGAAGAATGGTGAAATTTGCCTGTGTATGGATTTTAAGAACTTGAATCAGTCATCTTTAAAGGATAACTATCCTCTTCCCATCATGGATCAGGTACTTCAGATAGTCACTGGTTCATAAATGTTATCAATGTTAGACAGCTTCTCAAGATATAATCAAGTTGAAGTTGGTGAAGCAGACCAGCATAAGACTGCCTTCACCACACCTTGGGTCACCTTTGCCTATCGAAGAATGCCATTTGGCCTAATAAATGTTGGTGCCACTTTTTAGAAGGTAATAGACCTTGATTTCAAAGATGAAATGGGTAAGTTCATTGTAGTTTACCTAGATGATTTAACCATGTTTTCCAAGCATCACCCTGACCATGTGCACCACTTGCAACAAGTGCTAGAATGCTGCCGCCAAAATGGCATTTCTTTCAATCCCAAGAAGTCTATCTTCAGAGTAATAGAAAGGAAATTTCTTAGACACATTGTGTCCCAAGAAAGCATAAATATTGACTCACACAGAGTCAAGTCCATTCAGGAGCTTACCCTACCTACAAGCAAGACTGTAGTTCACTCTTTCTTTGAAAAAGTGAATTTCTTATGAAGGTTCATTCTCAAGTTTGCTAAGAAGACTCGTCATATTTTAAACATGATGAAGGGAAAGGCCACCTTCAGCTGGACTAAAGAAGGCAAATTGGCATTTCAAGATATCAAGACAGCTATTGCCCATGCCTCAATTCTAGTTTGTCTAGATTATACCAAGGATTTCACAGTGTATAGTTATGCTTCTGAACACACACTTTCAGCAATTTTAGTTCAACAGAACCAAAAAGGTGTGGAATCTCCCATTTCTTTCATGAGCTATCCTCTCAAAGCTCATGAGTTGAAGTACTCAAACATGGAGAAGCATGCTTATGCAGTGGTAAAAGCAGTGAAGCATTTCCACTTTTACATCCTGAATTCACACACTACTGCCTTGGTTCTTGACACCACAGTTAAATCCATACTAACTTAGCAAGAGTTTAGAACCAAAAGAGGGAATTAGATTGCCAAAATCCAAGAGTTTGATCTAGTTATCCAACCAATAAAGTTGGTGCATGGAAAGGGCCTATGCCAATTGATTGATAACAATAGACTAAAAGAAACAGAGCATAGAGAAGAAGAAATTGAAGACACTCCAACAACCCTCTTCATCTCCACCACAAATGAGTGGTATTCAAATATTTCTCATTTCCTTACTTATGGTGAGTGTCCTACTCACTTGTCTTATAAAGAAAGAAGGACTGTCAAGTTGAAAGCTGCCAATTTTGTCCTCTGAGACAATGACCTGTACAAGAGGAGCCTTGATGGAGTGTTCCTTTACTGCGTGGATAAAGAGCAGCAGAACCAACTTTTGAAGTCTTTTCATGATCTAGCCTATGGAGGACATTTTTCTACTCTTGTAACCACCCATAAGATTTTGTGAGCCAGGTATTACTGGCCTGCTCTCTTTCAAGATGCATATAAATGGGTACGTAGGTGTGAACTATACCAACAGTTCATTGGAAGACCCAAGATAGTTGCTCTGCCTCTCAAACTAGTGGTGATAGAAGAGCCATTTCAACAAAGGAGAATTGACTTTATTGGTGCTATAAACCCATCTTCAAGTGCTAGACATGACTATGTCCTCATAGCCATAGATTAATTCACCAAGTGGGTGGAAGCCATTCCAACCAAGCAGGCCACTTCAGAGGTAGTGTGCAATTTTCTCAAGGAGAATATCATTTCCAAGTTTAGGGTCCCAACTAAGATTATCACAAATAATGTAGCTTGTTTCTCTTCCCAAGAGATTACTCAGTTCTACTTTTACTATGGGATTACCCTCTCCCACTCTTTTAAATACTTTCCACAAGGGAATGGCCAAGCTAAATCAAGCAACAAGAACCTAGTGACCATCATCAAAAAGTTGGTGGATGAAAACCAATGAACATGGCATAAAGCATTGGTTGATGCTTTATGGACAGATATAATCACACCCAAGAGGGTAATTGGTATGTTACCTTTCCAACTTCTTTATGGTCTTAATGTTGAAATACCAATCACCTTAGAATTTCCAGCATTGAGATTGGCTAAGGCAATTAAAGATCAAACATATGAAAGTTCCATCGATAAGAGGATCATGTGCCTGACTAAGTTAGATGAGCAACAAACCATGGTAGTGGATTGAATTACTACACATCAAGGTCTGGTGAAGAAGCTCTTTGACCAAAAAGTAAAAAATAGTGATTTCCATATTAGAGATCAAGTCCTATTATGGGACAAGAGAAGAGAACCAAAGGGAATGCATGGGAAATTTGATTCCCTTTGGAGAGGCCCATTCATTATCCATCAGCTTAATGGTGAAAATAGCTTCATGTTGAAGTATCAAGATGACACGATCTTTTCTCTACCTCATAATGGGCAGCATCTGAAGCACTTCAATTCTTGAAGTATCAGATAAGTTCACCTGTACATATGTATATTTGTAAATTCTTTATTTCCATTTCATGTTGTTCATTTTCATTTTTTTGTTGGTGCCTTTATTTTTGGGTAGCATGACTCCATAGCCCAATGGCATACTTCAAGGCACTGGAGATTTTGGTTCTACTTCTCTCACCTGTTCCAAGTTTCCAACTGAAGGAATTTCCCCAACTAGAACCAGCTATTGTCCCCAAAAATGTCACTCATTTTTAGGACAACATATGAACTATTTTGGTCCTACAGACCAAAAATATCTCTTCCCTTCTCAAAAAATTATTTTGAGCATTCAAAATATTCATTTTTCAAACTTTTTCAGTTAAGGGATTAGCATGTTCAATAGGCTTAAAGGCTTCAACAGGTGAACTCTCTCAAAAGGGCAAGTTTCCAACACTTAGGTAATTTTAGGATTGGTTCAATGCCTTGGTTCAACCAAAATTATTCATCAGCAAGCTTCTAAGTAAGGATTGAACCATTAAACCATTGAACATTGAACCTTGAACCAAAAAGGTTCAACAGGTTCAAAGTTTCAACGTCATCAACAAGCTTAAAGAGTTAAGCACTTTGTCAAAAGTTCATCAAGTTTAACTACTTCACAGTTTAACAGCTTCAAAACACTTAGCTAAAAGAAGAAGGCTTGAACCATTGAATTGTTGAACCTTGAACCATTTTGGTTCAAAGGTTCAATGAGTTTAATGGTTCAAAGGTTCAAACAAGCGATTGGTTCTATGCGTTTGGTTCAAGCAACCAAAAGACTCAGCAAAAAACAAAGGAATGAAGCATTGAACCATTGAAATATTGAACCAAAGTTGGTTCAATCGGTTGGTTCAAGGGACTACCCCAAACCGAAGGAACAAGTGCCCTTGCGGAGGGTAGGGAACATTGGTTCAATGATCAAAGAGAAGGCTGAAAGGGTAAGATTTTCTTCAAAAAAGTGAACAAGGTAAAGAACAGGGAATTCTTTCAGAAAAGTTTCCATGGCAAAATTGTTAAGGTAAAAGTCCTTCGAACAAAATGTCTAAAGGAATTCCTTTGGACATTTTTTCTGAAGGAATTCACTTAGGGAGAAAGCCCAACTGAAAGCAAGGGAATGAGCGGCTAAGGAAAGGAACATTTCCTTCAGACAAAATGTTTGAAGGAAAAGCTCGAAGGAAAAACCTGAAGGAAAATCTTGAAGGCCGTTTGAAGGACCCTGAAGGGTAGGTACCCTTGCAGGGGGCTCTCGGCACCAACAAAAAGGACCTTTTCCAAAGACCCAAAGGGACACTTTCCCTTCGGGTTGTTCCAAAGGCTTGATAAAGACAAAGGAAAGCTTCAAAAAGACTTAGATGAAAAGGATACTTCAAAGAACAAGGATTGAACTATTGAACCTTGAACTAAATGGTTTAACAGGTTTAAGGGCTCAAACGGTTCAAAGGCAGCCCCAAGCAAAGGAAGGAAACAATAAATGAAAGACTCCAAAGATGGTTCAAAGGGATGGTTCAAGCAAAGAACAAGGAAGTGATTGAACTAGGTAACCAAAGAAAATCACCTAAATTGTTGAACCATTGAACCAATGAACTTTCACAGGTTCAAAGGTTCATGGTTTAGTATGGTTCAAACAGTCAGCGACCATTGACATCCTCACGAATGTCAAATTTAATGTAATGGAATATCTGTTAAAATTTGAATATGGCACAAAATTTTTAAAATGAACCAAGGAACTGACTGAAAAGAGAGCCTAAGAGCTCAAATTGCTACAGGGAAGAGAGAACAATATCAAAAGATCAAAAATATCTACTGGGAATTATTTCCAGTAGGTGAAACAGTTTACCAAGTAGACTTCTAAGTGCACCCAAATCAAGGACGTGGCCTATTTTTCTTCCATGAAGTAAAGGCAAAATGGACAGATGAGCAGACATCAGGAAAAGGACCAGACAACTCATGCTAAGGAGGAGACATATAAGATGAATGGGCATGACATAGTCAAGGGGGATACATTGTTCCAAGCATGGTTCGTCAACAGAGTTGAAGACACATTCAATGCATTGACCACTACATGGGTTGTTCCATGGAAAAAAGTGTCAAGCTTTCCTTGGTTGCCATATATTTTAATCTCTTGTCTTATGCAAAAGGGGGAGACTTTCGTTTTATAGAAGCAAAAAATTTGCCCAAATTGAAAGGCAAATACTGAGACTTTGAGCTCAAATTATTGTTCATATTATTTTATCTGAATGAGAAAGCAAGATACTTGTAGACTTTGTGTTGTTATAGCTTGTGCTATTTTAGGGAATTGTTCTTGTGTCTATTTCCTAGGAGCATTCGTGTTCACTTAATCTAACAAGCAGAACTAGTTGAAGTAATCAGGAAGGTGTCCTAAAGCCAATTGTTGAAGACTTTGTGTTGGTTGCAATTACCTTTAGTGTGTTTGTCTATTTTTTGTTTCTATGTAAAGGACCTTGGGACGACTTTGTGCCCTCATTGTTCTTTATATTCCACCCTTTGGGCAGTTGAGTTAAAGACTTTGTGCTATACCTCATTCTACTAGTATTGCGCCCTCCTTGTTACTAGTTACTTGTTACTACCTAAAAGAGCCCCTACTACTTCTTATAAGATCACTTCTAAAAGAAGAGAAGTGCCTTTAGTAATATCACCAAGTTTTTTCCTCTATCTATGAACATCATCTTTGAAAAAAGAGAGATGGATGGTGTTATCCTACCCCTGAGTGTTATTTTTTGCTTATAGATATAGTATATAGCTCCTCATATTTAACAAGGAACCTCCCCTTGATGAGAGGAGAGATTTTTCCCCTTTGGATGTGGGAAACCTGCAACTCTGGCTGACCAATCTCCCTTGCTATGGTTGATAAGACCCATTTTGCTCATTAGTTAGCTGATTGACAAAATATTCACCCAACATGATGAAGGTGATTAGGACAATGGAATAAGGATAACTATGATTATAGGTGATGATGAAATGATAAAGGGGTAATGAAAGGTTGATGGTTTAGACCTATATTTGATCTAGAAGCCAACTAGGATAATATGAGGTGGTGACTAGATGGGTGATGAGGGCAAAATCAAGATAAGTGATGAGGTATGGAGTTAAAGTAAGATGTGGATGATGAGGTATGATTAGGATATGATTAAGTGATGACTAATGAAGTATGGGTCTAGTGAAAATATGTGATTAAAATGATGTATAGGAGATAAAATTATGTACAAGAAGGTAAAACAAGGATATACAAGGTGATGGGATAATTAGACAAGATGGTATGGGGATGATTAGGACTATGGTGTGAGTAATGGATATGACAAGGTCAAAGTGAGGTGTGATTGATTATGGATGAGATGGTCTTACGACAAAGTGTGACTAATCTAAGATAGGAGATGGGATAATGAAAAGGATATACAAGAAAATGGTGACAAAGATATACAAGATGATGATTAGGCAAGGATGTACAAGATGATTGGGGTATGACTAGGGTAGGATGAAGACAAGATAGTGTGGGATATGTAAAAGGATGTATAAAAAGATGATTTATATATACAAGGGTATGATTATGAAGATGTAAAAGATGAAAGGATATATATAAGAGAATAACAAGATGAAGATGTACAAGATGTTGGTGATAGGGGTATGGGTGAATATGTTTAAGATAAAATGGTATATGGGGTAAAGTATAAATGGATGATATGTGTAAGGTGATAGTGAGATAAGGATGACAAGGTGATGATTAAGATGGGTGAGTGATGTAAAAATGATAGGTTGAACTAAGATGGGTTAAGACTAGTAGGGTGCATAAGAGAATAAATTATGTACTAGAGAGTAAGACTAGATTGTTCAAGAGGAACAAAATACGTATAAGATGGGGTGACTAGGATATACAATATGATGATTTAGGATGTATGTAAAAGATGGGGTTATGGTTAGACTAGGAGGATATTAAGACAAATATGTGTACAAAATGATGATGTGATAAGTATATACAATATAGGTTCAAAGTGATATGTATAAAAAGATAATGGGACAAGGATAGGAAAGATGAAATATAGGTGATGAAACCAGATGATGATTAAGATTTATGGATGTAATAGAATTAGGATGAGATATGGGTGACAAGGTGTGACTAGGATATGAGAGAATGATGAGTGGGATATGACTAGATTAGGATAGGGGATGAGAAAAGACAATGATAAAAAGATATACAAAGATAATACATATAATGGTATGATGATGAGGATGCATAAAATAATGATTGAGGGATGAAGGGAGGATGACTAGGCTAAGATGAGATGAAGACAAGATGAGAGGGGATAGGATAAATGGATGATGTCAAGGGTATGCAAGATGATAGGTTGATATGTATAATAGGACAATAGGTTAAGGATGTACAAGAGAATAAGGTATGTTCTATGGGATAATGATATAGGTGATGGGGATGTGGTCAATGATAACTGGGTATGACTAGACAAGATGGAGATGGGATAAAACCTAGACAAGGATATACATAGATGATATGTACAATGGGATAATGAATAAGATGTTGATTAAGATAGATACAAAAGGGATAATGGGATATAGATGTATAAGGTAATAGAATAATGATGATGGAATATACAAGGTGATATGTACAAGGAACTTAGATAATATTTTGATGGGAAAAAGGTTGACTCAGCTCACAAATAGTACAGGTCTAACATGACACACACCCAAGCATACACAAGCCACAACTTATGATTAGTAAACTCAAGGGTGTGTAAACTAATGTCCACACCATCTAATGACTACACAAGTGAGGTTATAGGATGGTGACCTATTATAGAATCAGCTAAACCCTCTCGACCTTTCTTTCACTTGATTATCACTTTAGCACTATTATTGATGCATGCAGTGGAACACCTATTATGGTCGAAAGGTGTTATCTAGGTTGAACGGTCTCTCTAGGAGCATCCTTGATATACATGAAGGTACATTGGGGCATAATTTCATATAGGGTGATGTCTAATGCCTAGTTTAAAGAGTTAACTCTTCCCCTTCATGGATGACCTATATGGGGTCAATTGCTTGGCTAACGATAGTTGTCCCTGATTTTTATACTCTGCTAGAACATGAAGTTTGGTTAGTGTGTAGTGATGAAATCCATAATAATAACCCCTATAGACTAAGCCCATGCATGGGTGTCAATTCCATGTCACGTGCTATCCTAGGAAGAGGGGTTAACAAATAGGAAAAACATATGATATAATTAATTAATCAATATAATTACCTATGTGTGATTTGGCATGATACGAAAAATTATTTACAAGTTAACACACACACACAAGTATACACAAAGAATGATTTTTCACAAGAAAATACTATATAAAAGATAATATATATAGGATAAGATGAATAAAAAAAGATATATAAAATATAAAAATAATGTGAAAAAGTGCCAAAATAGGTCTTTGACTAGCGTCCTATAAGCACATGGGTTCGTAGTTGGATATGGCATTAAAGAGAGGTGACCTACAACACAAAATGTTAGACCCAAAATATGTCTTTTAAGATGATGTTAGCACAATAACCCCTACAATAAACAAGATGTTGGTCAAATATGCCTTAACAAAACACCCCTAAAAAATGATGGTTTGGCTCTATAACTTCTTTGGGGTGAGTGGGACACGATGTGGGGGTCTGGGGGTGGTAGCCCCAATGGGGTCAAGGGGAAGAGCCCCTTGTGGGGTTTGAGGATAGCACCCTAGGTGTACTCCCTTTACAGGAGGCTTAGAGTGACTCAAAATTCACAAAAATTGACTCAAAAATGATCTTAAAAAGGACCAAATTTAAAGGCAAAAATGGCTACAAACCCATGACTACATAGTGCAAAATCATGACTTACAGGACAAACATATAATTAAGAGAGTTGAAGGATTATAGATGTTAGCTAACCATGATAGTTAACCACAAAACCATGGTATTCTAAAAATCCCATGACTTGGAATAACAATCCTATGACTAAGAGCAGATAGGTAGTAGCGATTTTGTCATAAACCACAAAACTGCGACTCAAATTGATAAACCCGTGACTACCAACAAAAAAGCAAGTAGCGATATTGTAGTGTTTAATAAAAATGGTCTATATATATGAATTAAGCAAAAAGACTATTAAAATATTTATAGGGCTTCAGTTTTAATACAATTATTGGATGATAAAATATGTTAGAAAAGCCTATCACTAATCTAAACTAGCCTAAACTACAATGTTGTGACTCAGAATAACAATCCCACTAGTAGAAGGGAAACCTCATGACTAAGAGAGTAGCGGTATTGTAAAAAAGGAGCTAAACCAACTTGTAAGATGAATCTCTAGGAAATCCTTTTGCTCCAGTGTTTTACCAATACCCTACAAGATAGAAAATACCCCTGATACGTGTATTATATTTAGATATAAATGGAGATAAGGTTGAATGTGTGGAGAAATTATTTAGAAAACTCATCAATAAAAATAGAATACTTTCAGACTTACCACTTACAAAAAATTTCCTCCCTATTATCCAAAACTTGAAGACCCTATAAATGATAAATTAAAAGAAACAGGGGTAGTGTTTTACTAGTTCTTGATGTTTATGCAATACCACGATTGAGAATGGTGATCTCGTTATTACTAGGGAAACCCCACTACTATAATTTATAATATTGCTACTAAAATTTGTAATCTTGCTACTAGAATTTGCAATCCCGCTACTGGAATCTACAAACCTACTACTAAAATATGCAATCCTGCTACAAGAATAGAGTGTTATTAGAATCAGGTTATAATCTAATTCTAAATATTTTTGATAATATCACTACTTAAAATAATAATCAAACTATTCATAAGGCAATCCCACTACTAAGAGAGTAGCGAGATTATCTAAAGGCTAAGCTCTTCTAAAGCCTTAACCATTAACAATTAAGTCACAATACCACTACTAGCTTTGACAATCTTTCCACTACAATTTCATGACTAACAATGTAATACCATGATTGAGACCTGTATACACAACTTTTTAAAAAAATTGAGATCTTCTTCATCCAATCGGACTACAAGCTAGTCAAAACAACACTAACAAGCAAAAATGGTTAAATGGCAGAAAGAGGTCCCACTATGGTCGCCAAAATGTAGTAATATTCTGAGCTCACTATGAATTTAAAAAAGATAAATCCAAACTCAAAACATAAACTACTCAATAAAAAGTATTTACAAGCAAACCATAATGATAATAAGCTTACCAAATTCCCTTGCTCTATGTTACCTCCATCTAGGATTTGCAAGAGGATGATTAGACTCAGATTGACAAAGTGATAGATTAATTGGAGATGTTAATGAAGGATACTTGATAATGGATGATGGATATGTTATGAGACTTTTAGAATGATTTTGGCATGGTTTCCATATAATTTTATAGATGGTTTTAGAGTAGAGGGAGAGGTTGGTTTTATAAGTAAATGGGGGGAAGATCTATGGTCCAAATTTCAATTTGGGTCATCAAGATCTATGATTAGGAAATTTCCATGGAATTTTTAATTCCATGGAAATCTCTAGAATAGGAAAATTCTAGAGGAAGGGGCTAAGTTGGGGAAGAATTATATAATCCTCCAATTCTAAAAAACTCCCCATAGGGTTTAGGGATTTAGGGAAGGCTAGTGTAGGGTGGTGGGTGGGTAGTTAGAATATATTTGAATTTAAAATTGGCTAGTGGGATTAGGGAGTAGGTTATTAGGTAATGGGGTTTATTAAGGGCTAAATGAGGATTAGGATTCCTAGGGATGTAGGAATACCTAGGGGGTAGGCTAGTAAGTTGTTATGTGGGGTTATGTGAATTAAAAATTCCCATATAATAGATAAATAGGATTAGATTAGGATAATGGGAGATTAAAAAAAATTAATAAAGAGATGAGATGAATAAGGTTAGTGAATGTAGATTAACGGAAGGGGATAATAGATTAATGAAACAAGAATGGGATAAAATAAGATAAGCAAAATTAATATCGACTAATAAGAATATTAGTCTACTATAATGAAACGAGTGATTTTAGGTGCATATAGTGCCTAAGCAAGGTATACCTATGATTTTTATTATGTAGCTTGAATAAATCCTCATGCATCACTCAATAAAATAGAACCGATCACTATACACCTACTAGAGAAGAAAATGCACCAAGTCTTTTGACTTGCTGAAGTTCAGTAGCTCAAAGAGTTGTGTTATGCCCATGGTTTTCCAATTGTCTCTGATGGAAACATCAAAGAGCATGATTCCTTCCTTTGTCTTTCTACCTATATCCACCATCCAATATTTATTCAAATCTTGTTCATTATTGCCCATTTTATGGTTACAATCTTTTAACTTACACATATGGGTGAATGATTCCCATTTTTCCCCCACCATGACTTCTAGTGGGTACTCCATTTCTCAATAGGTGAGCTTTATGCTTGTGGTTGGATCAATTTCTATGATGCTAACTCCCTCTACCATTTATGCCTAAGATTTTATAGTGACTGCTTCTCTCTTTACTTTTGCTTTCTTTGCATCCTTATACACTTCTAGTGCTTCTATGATCAGTCTTTTCTTCCCCATCCTAAATCTACTAGAGTTAAAGTATGGCTGATTGATCTTGTTGAAGCCCAAAATGGCATCTATTCTACTTCACAGCCATGAGAAATGCAATTATGTGTTTAGCTTTTGAGCTTCCTATTCCTTCAATGATAGATTGGTTATCCTGCCTAAACCTCTACTTTATCACTTTCCCTTTAAATTTGGTTTTTTTGACTCCTCTTCACCTTAAGTTGAAATGAAATCTCCTATTCTCTCTTTTGCTCACACTTAGGAAGGTTGTGGGAAACTCATTTTCTCTCTTTGATAGCTTCAACTCCTTGCTCTGATCTCTAGAAAATAATAAGTAAATTGCCTACCTCTACCAAATTTGGTCTTATACTCTATTTCATCTACCAAATTGATGGATGCTATCATTTAGATCTAATAAATCCACTAAAATCCATGAAATCTACTGAAATCCATCACCATCTACTCATTAATGTAGATCTTTATTTTTTCACCATCATTTCATAGCATTAACTCTGTTAATGGTTTATTTGGGGAAGTGATAGGTAATTTAAATGGTCACTTCTCACCAACTATTAGGTTGGTGCCAACCATCAAAATGGTCACTTCCTTGTGCTTTGTTTGCTTTCTTTCTTGTTACCTAGGCATAATGCTTCACATGCATGCAACTCAACCTCTTAGGTTCCATCTCTTCTCTGGTACTGTGCTTCCTTTCAAGTGTGCCTCACTCTCTTGGTCAATTTCTTTGCACTTTAATTTATCTTGCATTGATCTACCCTACCCCATACAATTCCTTGTTTTAGTCCTCCAATGCCTATTATCTCCTTGTTCTCAGTCTCTTACACATGAACACCTTCATGTGTACCTTACTCATCAAATTTTACTTGTAATTCAATTAGCCTGGTAGACTTCACATGTGCTCAAAAACTTAGGTGTTTGGCTACATGTGCTTAAAAATACCCAAATTTGACTCACCCAACTAGATTTATGTAAGTGAAAGTTTCATGAATGTTCTACTACAGGCCTGAAAGCACCATGCAATTTCAAACAATATAAAAAAATAAAACATCAGGTAAATATTTGGATCATGTCAATTTTATTATGATCATAATAAAAATTTCCTGAATTTTGACTAGAAAGTTGGTGTTAGAGGGTGCAAGTGCCATTCTATTGATGGCATAATTTCAATATGTTGTTATTGAAATGCCCAAGGATAATTTCACCATTCAACATATGTGGCTTGCATGTACCAGTCTTTAAGATATTATGTATTGTATAAGGTCCCATCCACTTGATTTGTAGTTTACCTAAGTGCCTTAGGTAATTAGAATCATATAATAGGACCAATGCACCTTCTGTAAACACCTTGACCTTGATGTGATTATCATACCATGTCTTTTGGTGGGACTTATTTATCTCCTAGATCTATCATGGTTGGATGCGTGTCTCGTATAACCTCTCCAAATATTCTAGGTATGTGCTTAATGACTTTTGGTCATCAAATCAACCAATACACATGATGCATAATGAGGTAACTAAGAAACCCATAGGTAAAATGGTCTCTATGCCAAATACCAGTTGGAATGGTGCAACCTTGTTTAGGCACTTACATGTCATGCAATAGGCCCATAACACATTTGACATTCAATTATCTCAATCCTTGTGACCAACATCACATATTTTTGTTAGGCATGTCCTTAATATTTTATTAAAGGATTTTTTGGTTCCATTAGCTTGGTGGTGGTAGGGTATTTTTATGGTACACAACCACATACTCGGATAGCAGGATCTAAACTATTTCATTGATGAAATGTGTGCCATAGTCACTAGTCAAGCTAAGTGGGCACCTATACCTACTGATAATCTTTTCCCAAATGAATCTTGATACCATCATGGCTATACAATCTTTTATTGGCACCAATTTCACTCACTTAGTAAAATAATCTATAGTAGTTACAATGTACCTTACACCTATTCACCTTGCAGCAAGAGTAATAGGCCCAACAAAATAAATGGCCCATTTTTTGAATGGCACTTGTGCAAGGATGGGGATGAGGGGAATCTCATCCTAGTAGTTTGGTTTTCTTGTCCATTGATAGATGTCATACTTTTTCATGTATTCTTTTGCATCATTAAACATAGTCAACCACCACAAGCCTGATTATAAAAAAATTCATACTATGGCATCTCCAACACAATGGTCTCCAATAATCCCATAATGCACTTCTTGCAGTACCTAGTCCCGTTTGTGATCTCAGACATATTGGTGCATGATATCATCATGGCCCAATTTATACATTTCACCACTAATGAGTTGAAATGGGGTGGTGTGAACCATGATCTACTTCTTTTCTTTAGTTGTCATGACCTCAGGTGCAAATTCAAAGGTTAGAAATGTTGCATAATCACACAAGTTTCATTTAGTCAATTAGTAGAACAGTTAAGTCTTAAGACACCTACCAAATGATCTAGGCCCACCTTGGATCTTGTCTATTTTTTTTACCAAGACTCTCCTTATCTAGGCTCACTTTTTGTTTTCTTCTTCTTTTTGTTGTTCCTTCTCTCTTCTTAATAAAATGTCAAAAATTCATTTTATAAGAGATCCACCTTCCTCAAATAGGAATTCTCTCCTCATTACAACCCAATTTGAATATGACATATGTCTGTTCTTTCCTTGGATTTACCAACCACTCTACTTTCTATCCCATGCCTTCATAAATGGACATTCTCTGTACCAATCCATAATGGCATGTGGTGGCTCTAGTAGATTCTTATGGTTGATTCTAAGATAACCCACCTCCCTACATAGGGCTCAAGGTAAAGGTAGATAATGGACAAGTCTATAATTTTTCTATAAGTCATTTTAGACATTGGTCTACTTTGTCCTCATACATTGAAAATGACCAGTCAAAGGTGTTTTGACCAACCCAACTGAGATTGCCATCCATTAAGACACATAAAGACTAAATAAAGGGTTGAATGGCATTCAATGAATTCAACTTGGATCAATTAAGGTTTTTAGACAAGATATGGTTAGAGATAGGATCACATATGATATGACAATGCCTAGTGTATTCATTTTTCCTTCATTGGTAATGACTTGTTCTTACACACTTATTTATACCCATGAAATATAATATCCTAATAACTAAGGCTTACAATAATAAGAATGTTATATCTTAAATCATAGTAATTATCTTAATTAATCCATAAGGTCATGAAGTGGGATCAATATAACACCTAGTAGAAGCATAATATGTATTACAACATAAGGCAACAATTCAAGTATTTCTTAACCATACTTACCATTGCATGATCCACTCCCTTTGTAATTAACACCACCAAGGGAGTATTACCATCGATCTAGCATAATCACCTTATCGATACCCTAAGCATGTCTTAAAGGTTTGACTAACATTATTGTCCAAAGTTAAATAAGAATATCAATGGTTATGTATACATCATATACCCACTAGTGACTTCCTTGTCATCCCACTATCAAAAGTCTTAGTCTTATTTAATTATCATAGTTACATTAACAATTGAATTCACTCATTTTCCATGAGGTGAATTACATTCTCCCCCCTTAAAGGGGCATCATCCTCAATTCAAGACTTTCTTTGCTCATCTAACAAGGTTTCAAGATCTACTTGACTGCTCTAACATCATTCTAAACTACCTATGTTTCATCCCAAGTAGACACATAATATGAGTTATTTGTTACATCCCTTAAGAACATCCTCAAATGTGGAGATCAAATGCTACATGGAACCAAATGTATTATTCCTTTTGTATTTTTGGCATCCATTTGAGTTTATTCAAAGTTTATTTAGCCTAGACCATCAATATTATTGATATCAATTCTCTTACTATCTTATAGAATGATGTGACATAATTACTTCAGTCTTTGAAACACAAGTCATGAGTTTTATTTGTGAAAGGTTCCTTATTTACATACTTTTCCTGACAATGGTAATGGGAGAGTTGAACAACTTACCATCATGAAGTTAATACTCATAGACCACCATCACCTAGTGTCAAAAAAAAAAATATTAACATATAAAATAATAGAAGCACTTTATGTGAATAAAGAGGAACAACCTCTCCATTTCCCATAATTTTCATGCAAGACTGTTACTGGCATTTCAGCATGATGAGAATTTCCTATGACCAACTCATAAGGATGCTTCAATTCTAGATTGTAAAAATTTGTGCTTCCTTTCATAAAAATCTCTCTAATTCAGATATAGAAATGGTCCAATTTTAGACCCAAGCCTTATTTTATTTAAGGCTATGCTACCACATGATATTTCATTGACTACATTAGATCCTGGCTGAATTAGAATTTATTCTAAAAGAGAAAATTCATTTTGATGTAAATCATACTGCAAAACACATATGTATCAATCCATTGAGACCCATAATTTCTCTATTATAAATATGAGAGTTCAAGTGCTCCTTGAATATTCTAATTATTCTTAGAGAAGGATGACGGTTTCCAATCATAATAAAACCATCCTATTAAAATAGCAATCAATCTTTGGTCATACCATTATCAGATCTTATAGAGTTATTAGAAACATACGGGGCACATCTGAGTTAACATAACTAGTGTCATCTAAAACATGAAGGATCTTATAAATAAGCAGAGCATGTGGAAATGCCTCCATCACACCAATTATACTACAGAAGAATACAAGCATGGGTTTGTCTCCCTCTTCCATATACCATGCCATTCATGAAAGATTTTAAGCATGATATGATATCAAAGTATGGAAACCTATTACTACCCATATCCTTGGTTAGCTTTAGTGAAATTTTTAAATATTAAAAAACTAGCATAACTTAAAATATGATGCAAATTACAAATATAACAACCTAAAATGATCATCTTTGGTGAAAAACAATTCCATCTCTAACACAAATTGTGTTAACTCTTACACCAATTACATTAGCTATGGGGAAAATTGCATCACCCATGACACAAATTACATCACTTATAATGAAAATTATGTCATATGTCAGTTTATCACTTCCTGCCAAATTTTCTAAAAAATCAAAATTAACAAATTCAAATTTTGGAAAATTCAATAAATATAACGCAAAGAAATCTTACATAATTTCAATCACAAATTTTAATGACACATGTTACATCAATAAAATATCCACCTAAGCATCACCAAGATATATGACACTATATTCTAGCTTGTATAAGTTATGCTAATGTAAATTTCATCACACAAACTTTTGTGTTAAATTGTAAAAGAATATAGGCAAATAATGCCTCAATTTTGATGTAATGGATAACATAAAAACATGAAAATATACTAGTGTGTATACCAATGTAAATAATACATGGACCATTTATTTTAATGGGTCCAAATGTGCTTCCAATTCTAGCACTGGCATTATATTAGTGACACCTTAGTGTCGATCTATGCTATTAGAACATAGATTGATTTTTTCATACACCAACAATGTAGAATAATATGAGGCTTTGATAATAGGATTGCATGTTGCACATGATTTAAAGATAAAATATATACAAGTTTAAAATTATTTTAAACTTTTAATCAATCAAATGATGGTTACCTATCAAATAAAATAATACAAATTAATTTCATATTGATATCTAGTGCATCTTTTGACTATCTAGTTCAATGTCTTTACGATTGGAAACATTACTAGATGGAATAACCATCATGCTGACATTACTATGGCTAATGTTGTTTCCCTTATTCCTATCAATATCATTCATGATCATATTTTATTTAAAAATATTTAAAATCTAACTATTTTACTACCCTATCTATATGGATTTATATGGATTAGATATGTTTAATATTCACAATGACATAGATAATCTAAAATGGTATACATGTATTTACAAAATTTAATCCAATGAGACTATGTCTCCAATTTTTCAGGAAATGAATAAGGAAATTGATAATATATTCCATTTAATATGTTATCATTTTTGAAACACTTTTCAAGAGATATATTGATGATCACTTTCTTAGATATCTTGGATGTGAAGAAATTAAATTTTCCTTACAAAAATTCATGATAGGGAATGCGGTAGATAATTTAGTGGAAAAGCAATGTCATAAAAATTATGGATAATGGATCACTACTGGATTTCTATGAAACATAATTGTCAACAATAGGTAAAGGTTTGTGACAAATCCCAATACCCTTAATTTAATGTTGCACCATATCAATAGATACAACTTATTGTTTCTCATAGGCTATTTTATATTTAGGGTTTCAATCTAGTGGGAATACTCAATCCTCCATCATTAGGTCATAATTTTATAATTATAATTAATGAGTGTTTTACCATATGGGTCAAAGATATTCCTTTAGATTTTATTGTGAGTAAAAACATCTATATATTTATAATGACATGCATATCATAGCTCATCTTTGTATCCCATATTTTATTATTACTAATAATGGTTCATCTTTCAAGAATATGATGGTCAAATTTTTTTTTGGTAAATATTAAGATCTGACATACATTTTATATTCCTTATTACCCCAAGGGAATGATCAAGCTGAAGTTGCCAATAATACAATTACTAATATCTTGAGTAAAATGTTTTCTAAACATGGTGATGATTTTCATAATAATATCATATAAGACTTATGGGCATATCATACAAGTGTGAGGATAGCTATGAGTGCAACCCCTATTTTCTTGTCTATGTTATAGAGGTAGTTCTCTCTCTATAGATTTAAATTCATTATTTTCAAGTCACCCTTAAAGGTATCATCAATGATAATGAATATAGATAAAAATGATTACATCAATTTTAAATGTTAGATGAAGCATGTATACATGCTATTGAGCACTTGAGAGTTTATCAAAATCACTCAAAATAGCTTATAACAAGAAGATCAAATCAAGGGAACTCTATATTGAAAACCTAATATTAAAATAAATAAAAATAATAAAAATGCAAAAAAAGAACATAAATATTTTTTTTAACCAAATTGGTTAGCTCCCTTTGTTATTATATATAAACTTAGTATAAGGGCATATCTCCTACCTACCCTAGAAGGAAAACTATTTAATAATCTAATGAACATCATGAATTTACACCAATTTTACACTTAATTCATATATTATTCCTATACACCCACTGGGGGAATTATACCCACTCATTTTAAGTATTTCCTATCTACACATTTTCATTAGGGGAATTATACCCACTCCTTCCTAGCCTTCAATGTTAGCACATTATCACTAGGGGAATTGTACCAACACATTATCAAATTTACTATCTATATAATTATATTTGGGGCATTCTACCCACATATTCCCAATTTATATCATTGATTATATCTTATACCATCAATAATACATGTTACAATATTAATTATTTAACCTCCATGTCTCACATACCTCCTTATCCATCATGGGGCCATGTTTTTACTTTATATCTATGTTACTTATTTCTAGTGGGAGTATCATATCCATACAATCTACATGAGCATCATTGATTCTATCTTATTTAAATAAATATTACTACAAGTTTGTGCATATTGATCTAACATCACTTATACTAGGATGGGTTCTCACATCCCACATTCTAAATACTTATAGTCAGATTTTAGTTCCTATACCTAATACATATATTACAATATCTTGTCCATATTGGGGTATACTATTATAGTAGGGAATATCACTTGTCCCTCTTTTCAAAATACTATTGATAACATCTCATTTTCCTTTCTTTACTCTTTTAACACCCTTACATTCCATGCTTACACATTAACAACTTATTATTGGGTTACACATCACATATTAATCTTGCATGATTACATATTTATGTGTTACTATACATGTCTATGTTGTATATGGATTTTATGATATTATAGATTTACTATTTTATTTGTGTTTACATAAGGTGCACACTATAATTTATTTTGAGATGAGTGATTTTCAGGTATATGTACATCACTCACCTCAAAATGGGGGCATTTATCTAGATATTCTATTAGAAATTACATATTCAAGTTTAGCCAAAAAAATTTGTCTATTTATTTGGACAAGAATTTTAGGTTTTCCTACCCTGAGTAGTGAGACTAGTGGAGTCAAAATATCATATCTAATTCTCTAATCAAGAAGTAGATTTATCCCTTAAGCATTTAAGTAACAATTTCTAGTTCCATCTATATATTTTTTCAAAAGTGACAACATGGTTCACGTACCATCGAGTGTATTTGTTCATTTGTTTTTTTTCAATTCATCTATTTTTTTATATTGTATATCATTTATAAGGACATTTAATACTCTTTGTAATTCCTATTTTCTTAAAAGTAAATTTAAATTATTGATGATAGAGCATAGGTACACCCAATCCAAAAATTCAGAGCTCATTTCCATCCCTTAGGTAATATTTAGGTATCCTTTTTTTCATTTTGTTTTTATTTTAATATGTATACAAGGGCATCATGTAGACACATAATTATTGTAGTGTTTTAGCATGGATTTTTGTATATGGATTATCAGTTTGAATTTGGTACTTATTATCACTTTTTCCATGTGTTTTGTCCTCTCTTTTCTTCTTTGTCTAGTCTTTTACTTCTCATTTTTTTGTTTTATCTCTCCTTTATATCTTTTCTATGATTGGATGCATATTCGTATATTTCCTCTATTTTTTATGTGTTTTGGACATCATTGGAATTTTATAAATTTTTTCTTAGTCACAACCAATGGTTTTTCAATTGTGTCCCTTTTGAATTTTTGGGCCCTTTCTCCCTCTTTCTCCTTCCTTGATCTATGGACCCATAATTATTTGGTTTCCATATTTTATTATGTCATATTTTGTATAAATTGGTCCTTAATTTTAATTTGAGAAGTCTATATATACAAATAATCCCAAAGAATTTCAAATATAAGTAACAAGTATCAAAGCATTCCACAAGTCTTGAGAGCACTATCAATATTTTATTTTTGATCTTCAAGACTTCAAGTGATTTCAAGTATTTATATTTATGCATACTTGTGTCAAAATAAGGCCTAAGCAAAGTTCATGAAGATTTGAGGAGAGAATGTGGAATGCCTTTCTCTTACTTGGGTTTGCATACTCACAAGCATTATAACTACATTGAGCCTTGATTCAAAACACTTTGATATGTAACTATAACCCTCAAGGACACCTGAGCCACTTGATAGTAATTTTTTTGTGTCTTTGATGTGTTGCTATGCCTAATTAGAGTTAATTTGAAAGAGTCAAGATTATAACATTTGCACAGATAAATTCACGAATATGAGAGAGTCATTTTTCTCATTTACTGATGACAAAATATCTTAAAAAATTAAAGGTAGTGAAAAATAATAGAAGACAAAAATTTAACACAAGGTTAGAATTGACATAATAAGTTCACAATTATTAGTAAATTATGTTCCTTTGCACAAAGCTTAATTTTACTACTATATCTTAGTATACATCACTCTATAGCCCTATTCTCTACATTTCCAAGTACTCTCAGAATCTAAGTGCATTCATTTCAATTTTATATATCTCCTTTCTCTTTCTTTTCATTGTCACTAATTTTTTTTTATTGGTAAAATTTTGGTTTTGAAAGGGCCCATACCATTTCAAAATAACCATAGAAGATATAAAAAGACAACAATAAAAATAAAAACTAGATAAGAAACGGGCTAGACAAAAAACACAGAGGCCAAACACAAGGCATAAAAAAAAAACCTCTTCTAATCGGTATAACATAGACAAAGGTGCCAAGAACCTAGATAGAAGTATAAAGAGAGTTAATGGTTAACAAGGTCATAAATACCCTCCACTACCTCACAATATTTATTTAGAATTTGGAGTTAGTTTTCAAAGGATGCCTTCGTTGTCTTCTATGTTTCCTCTCCATGCTTCTTCTTCTTACCCCTTGTTCTCTTATTGGGGCCTTCCCAAGGGTTCCCTTATTTACTATTTTTGAATTTATCCTATAGTTCTTTGATGCTCGAGGCATAATTTCTAATGGTGGCCTTATTAATTTAGATCATCTGTTCCACTTTCCCCTTAATGGGCTGCACTTCCTTCTCGACTCTCTCTAACTTCTTGTTATCATTAGCCATGTCTTATCTAATCTAATAAATATCTTGGAATAGGTCCCAATGAATAATTTCCTTTAGAGTCCCTATTTTTTTGGTGGTTTTTATCCCTATCTAGATGCAACTACATATCCTTGAAGTCTTTTTTTGCCTTCTTGTTCTCATTGAGAAGTCATTTAATTATACCCATTTTTAGTTGGAGGGACTTCTCCAATTTCTCAATTCTTATTGCCTAATCTTATCATTTCAAAACCTTCTTTTTTCCTTAGGGCTAGGGGTGGAGTTAATAGACAATAAATTGTCTTCTTCCATGCCCAAATCATTAAAGTTTAAGGGATGAGGATCCATTGGAGGGTCAAGAATATCTTCATCATTATCAATAAGATTCAATTATGTAGTCTACATATCATTCCCTTTGTTTGACTTCAACACAGGGTCCTTCCTAAAGGACAACACCAATTGTGATGTTTTGGCAATGTCTAAGGACTTCATATCCTTGGGTTGCTTAGATAACCTAGCTGATCTAGTTTGGTATTCCTCATCCAAGTCATGATTTTTTAGCTGAAGTATTTTTATAGTAACAACCATAGGATCTTGTTTAAGAATAGGTTCTCCCTCCTTAGAATGGTTGATGTTAGGGTTCACCTCTCCCCTATCTGATGATGTAGGGAGGGAAGGAAAGGATTTAATTTCCTTTAAGATAATGTATGGTTGGGAAACCTAGAAAAGTAAAAAATCTAGGCTCGGTGAATAAGTACATTGATTTTATCATCTTGAAATTCAAGAACAAAATTATCTAAGGACAAAAGGTTAAATAAATGGATGCTCATCAACTTTATGTGTTTGAAGTGATTAAGTAAATAGAAGTGATACGAGTAATTTTTTGAACCTACCTTCTAGTGTCATGTATTTAATGATTTGAAGACAAAATTACACCCATGGGGTGGGTAGATAGGCCTTGATATCCCATCATCAAGTTCATGAATCCTTTCATTTTCCTTAAATAAGGTGTTGATCTCTTCATTCTTCCTTAGTCTATGCTTTTAAATTTTAATACCAACAACAGGCATACCACTAACTTTAGCAATGGTTTTTTAGGAAGCTCAATAAAAACTCCCATCATGTTGATAGTTTTGTTCTTAAAATATTTTAAAATTAAAAGGATACCCCTAAGTCATGGCATTTTATATGATCAATGTAGCTCTCCAATCTTCCCCTCTTGATAATGTTCCAACTTGTGGAATTTTTATTAACACCTTCATTGGATGAAAGTTCAAACCTGTGTCAGTAGCCTCCCATGGTTCCTTATGAAAACATGGGATTCTTACTTCCTTATCTATTCTTCTAGTCAACTCAAGAGGAATCAAAATATGTAAAAATGAAATTGGGATTGAGAGGCAAGTGATTATCAAATCTTAGAAAACATTTGGAGGCCGTATTTTGTAATTATGTCTCATGAGTTGGTAATTGTGTCATCATGTCTCCTTTGAATATAAATTATGAATGGTATTCTCACAATGCATGCTATCTAACCTAGTCTTCCCTAGTTTATAAATAATTAAATATTTAATATTCTTGGTGTTTGTCTATATAAAACTATGAATCATTAACATATTTGGAGTATTAAGAGTCCCTATAGCATGATATCACATTCTATAACCTTCATAAAGGCATAAGAATAGAAGAATTAGAATTGGATGTATCATTTAAGAATAAGATTGATTGAGGTGGGGAGGTCCTTGGTAGGGGTCCAATAAATAAGATTAGGAGTAGAGACACCAAAATTGGTGAATCAATTAGCTCCTCTATTGCTTTCTTTGTATATGTGTTTAATGAAGGTCTCCTCAAAGTTATTTTGAAGACTTAAGGCATTATAAACCAAGTCTATGATGGTCTAGCTATTGTCAAAATCTCTTATGAGGTAGTTTATTATATTTTGGGAGCACTCTTCAATGGCCAAGAGGTTAATATCCATTTCCTTGGCAACCCAGATGTTCCACAATGCCACACTCACTTCCACCACATGGTTAGTCTAAATTCTAAGAGGCTCCACATAAGTTGCTATGAGAACTCCATTATTAGTTATGAATACCCATCTACCACCCACTCTACTTAGGTTACCTTTTGATGCTCCATAAAAATTGAGCTTGGCCTATGAGACGGGAGGTCTTATCCACTTGATATAAATTTTATCCACCTTTATGTTACTTTATTAGTCTTTTTTAGAATATAGAGCTCCCATTATGGATACTATTTTATTCAGACTTTATCACTTTAAAAAAATTGATCTTTTTAATAGAAGACATTTTTTTTTTATAGTTATCGCAATAGAAGATATCACTCTTAGAGCATAATTCTTATAATGTTGGAATATTCAAAGGTTCCTCTCTTTCCAAATACCCCAACATAAATGAGGGAGAACAATCTTCCACATCTTCTTAAGGAAGGGGAAGAAAAGGGATTACACCATTGGGTGACTAGATCAAAAATAGAATTTGGTCTAACCTAACAAACACCAAATAGAAAGAGAAATTAGTCAAACATATTTAGATAAAAAGGATAATGCAGGAAAAGATGAAGGATAGACTCAACATCAAATTCATAGAGAGCCCTTTCACACAAGGTTACATAGAAGAGGAAAACCTTTTCACACAAGGTTGCCCACTAAGAAAATTTTGTTTTGAGATGCAAGTTAGAAAAGGAGGTTAAATTTTAGAATGAGATCATAGTCCCAAAGGGAGGTCCTAGGGAAACCATCTGCAACTAGATTAAGTTCAAAAAGATACTTTGATTTTACATTCTAAGACTTGTCCTCCAAGGTTGACCAAATCAATTCATCCTCTTTCATAAAATGTCAAATATGAAAAGCTTTAAGCTTATTGTTAAGATATCAAAGTCCATCTATCGCTTTCATATTAGAAAAATCTAGAGAAAGAGTTTTTCAAGACTTTCTCCCCTTTATGTCATCCTAATAATTTCTAAAATTTCACCCATTGTTCTTATAAATCTAGGACCAAGTGTCTTACAAGGAGTAGAGGTACTTAGAGGTTCAATGAGAAGCCAAACATCATCCCAAAACATTACTTGTTGTTGTCCCCCACATTCCATCTGCAACCTTTTCCCAATAACTTTCTTATTTTAACAAGGTTTTTTCGAAAGGTGGAGCCATGCCGAGGGGATTCCAAAGTGAGAAAAATATCAACTTCTCTATGACCCAGGTTGTTGGTTTTGATGATGCCAATCCATAAGTTGTCCTATTTTAATAATCTCCACCCCATTTTGGCTAGAATGGATTTGTTCATTATCTTAATATTTCTCAGATCTGAGCCCCATGAGAATTAGGTAAACAGACCTTATCCCAGGACATAAAGTGGATTCTATTTTTCTCTTCCACCCCGACCCACATAAATATTGTTTGAATTTGATCAATCTTCTCTGTTAATTTTCTTAGTATCTTAAACAAAGACATGAGGTAGAAGCGAAGACTTTGAAGAGAACTCTTTAGCAATTGTAGCTTGTCAGGGTGAATGAGGAGACTTCCTTTCCAGCCTACTAACTTATGCTGAAATCTGTCTAGGAAGGAGTTCCAACAACAAAGTTCCATTCTGCCTTCAAGTAATGGCATATTGAGATACGAAGAAAGAAGGCCCTGAGTTTGATAGTTCAAGTTGGTATAAATTCTTTCTTGTCTTCGAACTTGCATGTTGAGGATAAAAATAGAGCTTTTACTCAAGTTGATACATTAAATTGAGACCTCAATATAATATAACATGATTTTTTTTTTGACTCTAGCTTCCTAAACTGAAGCCCTTCTAAGATGAAGGTATCATCCACAAATTATTGGTAGGAAATACAAATGTTAGGAGCTATAAACAAACCTCTCAAAATCCTACTTAATCTTGTTTTTCTCAAAGATTTAAACATAAAGATAAATAATTATAGAAACGGTGTCTCCCTATCTTAATCCCTTTTTAATTAAAAAAACCTCGTTAAAAATCTTTTCATTATCATTGTTGATTTATAATTTCATGATACTTTTATTTCACTATTTTAAACACTATATCATATATAATTGTTGTTAATTATTATATTACATTAAATCTCAACCCTACTTTAATTATAATATATTTTGCATAATATAATTATCATTGTGCACCATTTTGTTAAAACACAAATTTGTGCTTAGTGGTCTTCCTCCCTTATAATTATTTTCAATATATAGATGACTTATGAGAAAAATAAAAAATTCTCCTTCAATTGCATTAAAAAATATCATTATTTGATAGATACATTTATGGATATAACGTCTCCCACTCCCATAATGTTTGTCCATCGACTTGGCAATTGGATTTAGCATGTTCAAACTTTTGACCTAACTATTAGCCGTTTTCCTATCAAATCACATGGAGGATATAAATATAATAATTATAGTATGTTAATGAAAACAATATTTTGACCAACTAAAGCGAGTTTAGGAGATGATGGATTATTGGATGTAAATTGAAATGTCTATAAATTTTTTTTTAATATAATTTAAAATATTTTTTATATATTATAAAATAGGATAATTTATTATTATTTTTTTATATATTATACATTGTGATAATATAAAATTTTGATAAATTTCTTTTTATATAAAAATAAATTTTAACACTTAAATTTAATAGTCAAAGATTTAAGGGAAAAGTTGTACGATTAAATGATAAAAGAAATTCTCTTGCTTATGATTATATCTTTAATACGATTATTATATTTTATGATTTTTTTTTTTTTTTTTTGGTAAATATTAATATTAATATTAGAAAAATATTCAAAAATTTAAATTATATACTTAAAAAAGTTAAATGTAAATATGTATATGAAAATCAATTTTAATTTGTCAAAAAGTATTATTTAATTATACAATTTAATTTTTATTTTATTTTATTTTATAATTTCAAATATTATTAAAATAATTATTGTTAGAATGAAATTACGTAAATGTAATGAAAAAAACGGTCACTAAATTAAGAAAAATGTGTTAAAAGAGAAGAATCATCAAAATTCATTTTATTTATTAATATAAGTTCTTTTGCTTGAGTTAAGAAGAAAGGAAGAACACAGACTTAAAAGATCATATCGGATGTTGTTAAATTGGTTAAGGGTATTAATGGATAATGGAAGGTAATTTCTTCTGTTGAGGAAGAAGAGTCCCAACTATTAATTAATTTGTTGGCCCGTGTATGTTGTATCAAATTGATTGATCCTTTTCAACATTGTGCTCATTTAGATGTGATGGGCCATGAAAACACTTACCCTTCTTTTACGATATTTTGTTTGTTTTTCTCTAATTTTGACAAATGATTTATAATAATACTGATTGTTGGTAAAATTTTAATTACAGATTATGAATTTTAACTTTTTCAATTGTTGATCTAATATTTCCTTTAATATTTATCCTTAATTCAACCTAATTTAAATATTATTTTGTTAACTTTTATTTTGAATTGTGACACCCCGTCAAAATACATTCTCTCTCTGTATATATATATACTTCTTTTTCAATTAAAAATAAATAAAAACTTCCACGGAAGTGTCTTCCCCCGCACAAAAAGGTCAATCATTTCAATTTGAAACTATGGAACGTCTTGTCTTGATTTTTAATCAATCGAAAGAGTAAAATGTTTATTCCAATGTTTAGAGTAATTGTGGTACGTTTGTCACTTAACGATAAACAATTTTTATAATAATTTAACTTTCAACTACTATTTGTAGTTAGGGCGTAGGTCTAACCATTTCTCGACGAATATGGAATATACTTTATGAAGGAATTTATTTTCATTGGTGGGGATGTGAAAAAGGTGTATCATGGCGGTTAGGGTTTGCTAGCTTTTTTTTAATGCTTTCGTTTGTCACACCACCATTAGCTTCTTTTACAAGAATTTGGTATTTTTTAAATAGATTTGTGTATTTATTATGTTAGAAATTATTCAATCACCATTCTTTGGATGATTTAGTTATTTTTTATATGTTCTTCTCTGTTTTTTTATATTTATTGTAAGTATTTTTGATAGAGTTATGAAGAATAATGATGTTAAAGTTAGTGTGATTTTTTTTTTGGAAAGTCTTCTACAAAGGATTGATTTTATTCTCAAAAAGTTTCTTGATGTTGTTTTAAATTATCTTAAATTTTATAGATCATGTAATTATTTTGAGCAGTTTACTCTTGTAGTTTATTTTATTGGCCATGTCCCCACTAAAAACACTTTGAAATCATGGGTTCATAATACTTGAACATCACTTTATTGTATTAAACTTGAGGGTGTTCAAAACATGACCAAGGGTTTTTTAGTTTAAGTTTAACAATGTTGACCATTGTCGAGCCATTGTGGCTCGTGGGCCTTGGTTAATTTGCAACACAATGGTCATTTTTCCTCATTGGATCCAACACTTTATTGTTTACGAGCATGTCAAACTCAAAATCCTTTTTTGGCTCGAGTGCCCTAGATTCCCCTTTCCCTTGTGGAGTTTTGTGCATGGGTTGATGAAATATTTAGGTTGTTTTTAACGGTTTGAATAATAAATTTTTTATGTGGCCTGGCCTAAAAAATATGTCTATGTTGAAGTGAATCTTTCAAAAGATATCAATGAAACTATTGATATCCAAATTGGTGACGAAAGGCTTACTAAACATGTGTTGTACATTAACATGCCCAACACTTGCTTTTGTTGTCAAACCACGAATCACAAAATCTGTGAGTGCCCATTAGTGGCCAACTATTGGCCTGCCCCACCTCCCAAAACCTCTCCCAAGGTGAAAAAAGCCACTCAAATGTCCGCAAATAGATGGAATACAATGTCCAATACGAAAAACAACCATATATTACATGCAACAGGCAAGGCCCTGACCACTATGTATAAACCCATAAGAGGTTCTTTAGCGATTGCTAACTAACCAATGTCCACTACTAAGCAAGTGGTACCACCTCTAGTGTACACTCCATAATTTGTAACCACATTTTTAGGTTCTCAGAGCTAAACAATGGATACCCAATAGTCACAACCCCCTCTTAAGGTGATATATTCAGGTGAGTTGATAAATTAGTGTGTTTGATCATAAGTTGGTTTATCACTGAGAGTCCAATCCTTATCCATCTCCAGAAGATGGCGAATATGTTCAAGACAAGTGGTGGTATTTTTAGTTAGGTGGCTTCATGAAGAGTAACCATCAATCCTACCTAGCTAACAAATTTTCCATTCTCATAAGGTGGTTGATCATGTTAAAGATATCAATGAAGATGGCTCCTACCTTACACACCTTCTTGATGTTTTTAAAGCTTTTGTTTCTCATTATAATAGTGTATTTGACATTCAACCTTCATCACTAGAATGAGAACATGCTTTATTCAAATGCCTCCAAGTAGTGTTCTACAAACTCATTGAAGCAAAAGGAGTGGCATGTTATATACTTATATTCATTGAGGAGCTCCAAGAGGCTGTTATGAAAATGGTTCTTGATAAAGCTCTTGGTATTGATATGTTTTCATGTGAGTTTTATTAAGAATTATGGGATACAATGAGTCTAGATTTACATAGAGTTTACCTGGAAGTTGTTCAAACAACTCCCTTAGAAAACTCATCAACTATGGTAATATAAAATTCATTCACAAATATGGGGATTTAGAGCTTATTATTAATTAGTGTCCCATTAACCTTCTCAATGTATCCTACACAATCATTACTTAAGTTATTTACCTTAAGGATAGATATTTTTTTCCCCTCATAATTTTCCCTAAAAACGTATATTTATCTACAAAAAATATATCCTTGACAACATTATTATTGAGATATTTTATACTTTCACATTCCATAATGATTATATTACAAGATTTTGTAAGTATTGTGTACCAAATTTTTAACTCAACATTTCAGATCAACATCCATGATTCATCCTCAAGAGAAATAAGTTTTTCACCTGAGGATGGATCATGGATGTTGATCTAAAATATCAAGTTAAGAATTTGGTACACAATACTTCCAAAATATTGTAATCTAAAAATTATTGGTTTTTGGGAGATAATGGAATGGATCAAGAAATCTCAATAGAAGGCCTTGTTTTTAAGGATTGATTTCAAAAAATCCTACGAGAGAATTGAATGACCTTTCACATTGGATATGCTTCAAGTGTTTGGCTTTCGTTATAGGTTTGTAAATACTATAAAAATGTTGTTCCAAGATGTGGGTGCCTATATCACCATCAATGATGTCTAATCTAAATAGTTTGGCCTCTTTCTTTCTACTCACCAACGGTGTCTTTTATCCCCTTCTGTTATGTGTTGACTATTGAGGGACTCAATTATTTTCTAATAAATTACTCTTCCAAAGGTTTGGATAAAGGAATATCTCTTCCCCACTCTCATATAAAAAATGGTTAATGGAAACTTTGCTGATGAATCCTTTATCACATTAGTTTAATGGGATACTTTTATTTCCAATGCCATGGAATGTATGGATTTTTTTTAGCTTTCTATTTCTTCTATTCAATGGAAGAAAACCCAATGTTATATGAAGTCTATTTATCCTTTACCCAATTGGATTATTCAATGTAATTTTATTTAGATTTAGTTAGGTGAAAAAATTAAGTAGCTGGGAATTCCATTTGTTTTTCAATCTGTATTAGGATTTTGAGCTCTATATGAATTAAACAAGCTAATTCAAACTCAAAATGCAAACTACCTATTAGGAAGGATTCATGAAACAAATTAAAATGATATAGACCTTACCAAATTCCTTGCTTCATTTCACCTCCTTCCAAGATGTTCTAATGGATTTGTGATTGCATATTAGACTCAAATTTTTGGCATAGTGATGGCATGATGTTGGATTTTGATAATGGATGCTTGATTATGGATTTAGCATGGATTTTTCACAAGATTGATTATTGGATGATTAGTTTGACATGATTTTGCTATAGAATTTGGAGATTATCTTCCATGGAGGAAGAGGCTTGCTTATATAGATTATGGAGGGAAGATCAAGGGTTGATATTCAAAGTTGAAGGGATGAGATCAATGGCTATGGATTATTCAAGGAATATTAAATTACTTAGAAGTCTCTAGTTTAGAGACTCCTAGAGACTTGGAGGAGCTTCTCCAATTATAGAGACTTATCCATTAGCTTAGGGATAATGGAGGGTTAGGTGGGGGTTAGATAGGGATTAGGTGAGGAATAAGGACATAGGGATGTAGGAAAGGCTAGGGTGTAGGTTAGTAGGAAGGTAGGTGGGGTTATAGGAATTAAATATTCCCATATAAATGGATAACTAGGATTAGATTAGGATAATAGGGATTAGGATATAATTAATGAAAGAGGGGGATTAGACTAAGGATAGTGAAATGGAGAATTATTGAAGGGAAATATTGAATAAATAGTTAAGAATGGGGGATTAATTAGCGGGATGAATTAGAATAAATGGGATTAGAAGAATTAGTGTTGACTAACAGGAATATTAGTCTATAATAATGAAGTGAACAATTTTAGGTGCATATATTTTCCCCCTCTTTGAAAGGGTATTGTGAGTGTAGAGAAGTTGAAGGAGTAATGGTCTTTCAAAGAAAAACTATGTCATGGATAAATGTTAGTAGATGAAGTTAGGGGATATGATGCCCCCTTAAGGGGACATACAGGGAAGAATGAGACAGATGGCCATTCAAAAATAATAAATGATAGGTGGGATGTAATAGATGGACAAGGGGATGGGATTCCAAATGTGGGCTAAATGATGAATAAGATAAAGTTGACTTAAGCAATGAGATACAAATTGATGATGCCCCTAATAAGGACACATACATAGGGAGTAGAGGTGATGGGTGTCATAGTTTCCAACACATCCCAAGAGGGAATAAATCATAACATGATAATGATAAGATTAAAAGGTTGTAATATTTAGACATATCCAAAGAAAGGATGCATGCAAAGGAGAGCTATAGGCCAGTATAAGATATTGATTTGATAAGATTAATGATGGGTGTAGCTCAAAACTAAAATTGATCAATATGATGAAGAGGATAAGAGAGAAGAATTGATATGATCAAGTGACCAATGAGTAGTGATGATACCCCTAGTAAAGAAACATGCAAGGGAGTGAGCGTGGAGATAGTGGTTGAGCTATCCTTGGGCACTGAAAAGTGTCCAAGTCCTGCCTACATAGTCTAACAAGACCTCAGGATGATGTAGTTTTGACTAGAGTATGATGATTATGATTGATGATTAGAGGATGATGTTAGTGATTAAAGGATGCGAATTAGATGATGAGATGAGGATTATGAGTTTGGGTGTTAGTCAAATGGGTCGAGAGGATTAGAGAAGTGATGGGGATAAGGATGATGATATAAATGATGAGGATGTTGATGATCAAGCCATCATAGATGTCATAAGGCTCATCATAGTCCAAGAAGTCCAAAAAATATAGCACTTGACAATATGCCCCATGATATAAGGATGACCAAGAGGAAATTATGCCAAAGTGCATGGGAAAATGGTGAACTTTGCATCCTCGAGGGCACTTTTGATGTCCTCATATCATCCTCGTTCATTGCCAAAAAAGACATGAAGCAAATAAAACCTAAAACAAACATAATATATACATGACACAAAATAAACTATAGACAAACAACAAATAAAAAACATACAATTGTCTACATGTAATGTCATAATGTCTTGTCTAAGGATGGGATGAGTGATTAGACTAAATTGATTATGATAGTGATTGGGGACTTGGATTGGGATATGATGATTAAGACAAGATGTTGCCCCTAGTTTAGGATGGAAAGATGGATGATGTGATAAGGTCTTTGAATACTGATTTGGTCTTGAGATCAAATCAAAAAGTGGCCAAGAAAGGTGATTAGATAAGTAATGACCAAGGATTACCAATAGATAAGGCCCTAAAAGGATCCAATCTAGCAAGGAGACTTGGATATGATGGGATTAAATACCTTTCACACTAGAAAAGAGTAATTGGATGGGTGCTAGGTATGAAGAGGCAATGATAGGATAGTGATGGTATTAAGTACCTTTCATACTGGTAAAGGGTAATTAGATAGGTGCCAGGTATGAAAAGGCCATGATAGGATAGTGATGGGATTAAGATTAAAGTATTTGACAAGGTGATGTATGTTGATAAGACCTGGCCAGTAGGATGAGATGGAAGATATGAAGGAATGGGTGACCACTCTAATTTGGTCTCAAGACAAAATGTGGTATCTAAAAGATGGGACAATATGAGATGGAGGTAGATGGATGCAACTAGGGGATTAGGTATAAGACAAGACACGATGGACTATTTTGGATTTTTCAAATTTTATAATTTTTGACATTTTTTAATGTTTAAGGATTTTTAGGATATGTATATACACTATACAAATGGGGTTACTAGCAAAGGGAATACCAAGCCTAGATATTAGGAGGATGATGGAGGGACGATGGATGGGATGACAAAGGATGATGATGATGATGGGGACCAAAGATGAATGGATTAGGGATAGCTAATGACCACATATTGAAGGAACCAAATGTTTAGTTTTTTTAGTGTCTATTAGAGGATATACCAAAATGGTTATGGGAGTATGGCTCGAGACACCTTCCACTTCCTTATGAAAGGTCAAGACTCAGAAAGGTATGATTATCATATGGATAGAGGGATACAATATACATGAATGGGTGATAGATAAGAGATGGATGGATTTTTCCCCCAAATGTTGAGGAACAATGCAACCAATTGATTATTTTACCATGACACTAGGAACCAATTTTCATCATGGTACTTTCCCAAGGCACTGAAAAAATTGGTTTTCACCATTGGATGAATGTTTTTTTTTGTGGATTTATTTAAATTATGGGTATCTCAATTTATTGGATATGGGTATGAGATGACTCTATGTATGATAGGATTATATGTATTGGGGTCTGTGTGACTCTTGATGGCAATCCCTCTAGATATCTAGACTAGGTATCACTGTTACCCCTAGGAGAGACAATGCTACTTGGGAGGGTGATAGGAGGTATGGATGTGATTATATCTTGTTGTATGGGACTTGAATGGATGATAGGACTTGATTAGTTTATGGTTTCATGATAAAAAGTTGTGATGGGTGATGGAAGATTAGGACTAGCAATTGCATACATCATTAGAGATGCTGGTCATTCCACATTTTATTGGTTCCATGTGATAAAATATTATAGGAGATATAAGATGTTTTGATGGTACAATTATTTGATCTAATTATTTAATGGATTATTAGCCATTTGGATACTAATTATGACGTTATTTTTATTTTGACTGCCCCCTAGTGCCTAATTTTGGGATTCACCTGGGGATATTCATTTTTGACTTGATATACAATGATTATTTTGACTTTTATAGTCCCTTAGTGCTTGATATTAGGCTTTACTAGGGGAAGACATGTGTCGATGAGGTTGATGATTTGAATTTTCTTGACTTTGACTTATGGGATTAAAGATGATTTGATTATGATTAACTTTTAGAATTTGGTCTTAGACCTTGTATTTGTGGCACGCATTATATTGCTCAAGGAAGGTTCTAATGATGTATGGTCTTATTCATCCTTATAGATGGAGGCAATTAAATGATATTTTATGGGGAAAAAAGGGTTCATGATAGATGAAGATGGTGGTGAGGGCATGATGAGGTCAATAAGTGGTGATGGGGAAGCATAGTCTTCATAGGGGTTCTTAGGAGACCTAGTTTCAACATCAGAGAAAATCTCCTCAAGATTAGCAAAAGGATCACCAGGACTATCTGCAGTATTCACATTCATAGGAGGATCAGATTCACTCTAAAAATCTTTAATAGATAAAGCTTTTAAGAATTCTATTATAACTGTATCATCCTGATCAAGATCCAAAGATATGCCTGGTGATGGATTGGATGTACCAAAATTAAAGGTATCTTCTAAAAGATAGGCATTATCAACATTAATGAGTGATTCATTTTTCATGAATAATTTGATTCAGATCATGGTGTTGAAAAAATATCTTATTGAAGATAAGACTTTCAATGTTGATTGGATACAAAATCTGATGTACCATATGCAATGTTATTAATAGGAAATTTATTGTCTGTAATTAAACTCTCAACATGGGGTGTTTGACGTGATGGGTGAAAGGGAGATAATGGATGAATTATGGGTTCAATGATGGTATTGGAAGGACTCATGAGGGGATGGAGGACTAGGCTCATAGGGAATATACTTGGTTGTGATGGAAGATTTATCAAGGATGGGGGGATTATGGATGATAGGTGTGGTGTCTTGACCTTGGCTTGGAATGGGAATGGCTTGATCATGATTGGGGATGGAAATTTGGCACTCCTATTTTTATTCACCCAGGTAAAGAGATGCATCTAGTTCATCCTCAATTACTATGTCACCATAGTTGATGAGGTCTTGGATAAAGTCTTGAAAAGGTCAACATTGATTAATGGTATGCCACCAAGTTTAGTGATATATATAGTATTGATTATATTTATACCAAGATGGCTCAATCTTAGTGGGATCAAGATGTCAGATGGGTGGATATACCATCATGTTGGCGTAGAGTAGTTGTTTGAATAAGGCTTCCAAAGACATAGGAAGAGGAGTATATGGACCCATTTCACTTGGTGATTTAGAAATGATATCACTAGACTTTAGATCAGATAGTTGTTGGCATGACTAGATAGATGAAATATTAGTGGCCAAGATTGGATTGCCTTTTCTAGTATGGGAATGGGTAAATGATGGTTTAAGATTAACAGATGGAATATTTTTGTGGGATTCATATGAAGGTTCTTAGACAAGAGGTGCAATGAGTTGAAGGGGATCAACACCTTTGGGGAGTGGTAAACCCATTAAAATAAACCATATGAGAATCTCATCCTTGTTGGAAACTATGTATTGGTTAATAAAAGTAGGGTCTAGCTCCATGGTGATGGTGGATGAGTGATAGATTATGGAGGTAGGCTAAGGATTAAGGATGGGTCTTGAATAAAAGTAGGTCAAAAGGATTAGGCTAGGATACTAGATGATGATGTGGATGAGGGAGACTAATGGATTAAAGACTATGATCAAATTTCAAACCAATAGTGTAATAGGTGTTAATGACCTATCAATGATGCCTAGTTATTAATCTATCAAAAATATTGAGGGATTTTGATGTGTGCCTAAATTCAAACTGGCAAGAGGATGATATGATGGGTGCTAGTTATGAATAAGGCAAGATGATTGGACTAGGGATGATTGATAGTTGATGGGTTTTCTAGATTGAGACCAATAAGGTGACAAGATGCTAACAAGATATTAACTAGGTATGAGATTTAACCAAGTGGATTAGGATGATAGGATGGTGTGGATAGGGTAATAAGACTGTATCAAACCTTGGACTAATTTTTTCTAGGTATAATGGTAGGTGATTATGTGATGAGGGTGATTAGGATAAGATAATGATGATGGATGATGATAAGGGATAATGTAAATGGGATGGTTATGGTCTAGACCTGTATGTGACTTAAAGAGCCAATTAGGATAAGATAGGATGTGGTTAGACTAGATGGGTTATGAAGCCAAGGTCAAGACAAATGATGAGGGATAGAGTGGACCTAGGATAGGATAGGGATGATAGGACAAGATGTGATTAGGGGATAGTAGGGGGATGATGAATGGTAAGTGGGATAGGATAAGATATGACTAGCAAGATGTAAAAGAGAAGGAAGATATGTACAAGAGGGTAAGACTAGGATATACAAGATGATGATTAGGGTATTTGAGTGATGGGGTGATAACCAATGATTGGTGGGTATGGTTAGACTAGGTGGAGATTAAGACAAATATATATAAAAGGACAATATGTGCAAGATGAGATATTGATGATGGGGGGTGTGAGTGATTATAAAAAGATGATTTGGACAAAAGGGTGTGCAAAGGATTAGTCTAGACTATGGAATAATGAGACAAGGATGTACAAGATAGTAAGATGACAAGGATATGTAAAAAAGGATGATGTGATAAGGATATACAATATGGGTCCAAAGTGATATGTATAAAAAGATAATGGGATAAGGATATGCAAGATGAAATGTAGGTGCTGGGATAATAAGATGAGATAATGGTTAGGATTTATAGATGTAATGGATTTAGGACAAGATGTGGATGACAAGGTGTGGCTAGGATATGAGAGAATAATGAGTGGGTTATGACTAGATTAAGATAGGGGATGAGATAAGACAATGGTAGAGGATATATAAAGACAAGATATAGAATGGTATGATGACTAGGATGCACAAGATAATGATTGAGTGATGAGGGGAGGATGACTAAGATAAGATGAGATGAAGACAAGATGAGAGGGGATAGGATAAATGGATTATGTCAAGGGTATGAAAGATGATGGGTTGATATGTACAAGAGGACAATAGGTTAAGGATGTACAATATAGAAGGTATAGGTTGATGGGGATGTGAATTAGAATGGGATGAAGACAATATTGGAGATGGGAAATTGATGATAAGGATGATGATGATTAGGATAGGTAAGCAGATGGGCTGAGAAATAATGATGAGTGGGTATGGTTAGAATAGGATGGGATAGGAACAAGATGGTAGATGGGGGATAATGTCAAAGATAATATGATAAGGGTGTAGAAGGTAAGTTAAGGGTATGATGTATAATGTAGGGATATGGTTAAGATAGGATGGAGGATAAACAAGTTGAGGGATAGGATAAAGATATAAGATGAAAATGATGTAAAAGACAAGATGTGGGTGATGGGAATGTGGTTAATGATTAGTGGTATGACTAGTCAAGAAAGGAGATGGTAAAGGACCATGGCAAGGATATACAAGGATAATATGTCAAGGATGTACAAAGGGGATGATGAGAGGTATGGATGTTACAAGGTGATATGTGCAAAGGACCTAATAGGTATGGATAAATAAAAGGCTGACTTGGCTCAAAAATAGTATGGGTTTATCACAAAACACATCCAAACAATCAAGCCACAATCTTTATGATTAGTAAATTGATGGGTGTGTAACCTGATGCCTAAACCACCTAACAAAATCATAGGTGAGGCTATAGTTTGGTGACCCATTATAGAATTGACCAAACCCTCTCAACCTTGCTCATATATGATGGTTACTTTGGAGCTGATACTGACTCCTACAATGGTACACTTATTACAGTCGAAGGCTCCTATGCTAGGTTACACAAGGATATTTAGGTGCATCTCTAATATATTTGATGGTATGTTGGGGCCCAAGTCCATGTAGGATGCTATCTGATTGCCTTGGGTCTTGGATCTTAATTGCCCCTCACTCCATAGAACCCTTTATGGAGAATTCTACTTAGGTCATAGAAACAACTATCCTAATTTTAAAAATCCATAGCAACACAAAGTTTGGGTGATGCATGATGATAAAATACATGTCACCAACCCCATAGAAAATAAAAAGGGAGGGGGCTTATAGGCGTTTTTAATCTCTTAGGAGTCACCGCAAGGATGCAAGGGAGAGAAAATACACCAACCATAGCCCTGAGTAACAAACAAGAAAGTGAAGAGATTAATTTATTGATTAAATTAAGATGTGATTATGTATAAGAAGAAAAGACACGAATATACAAGCACATAATAAGATGAAAAAAATGATTTTGAGAGTGTCAAATGGTTCTTTGACTAACGTCTTGTAAGTACATAAGTTAGTAGTTTGATTGGCACTTAAAAGAGATAGGTCCTACAACAAAAATATTAGCAGTTTTAATGATTTTTTTAAAACTGTGACTCTTTGTAAACCTGTAAATGCATAAATTGATCTCATAACTAGTGACTATAATACCATGACTAGGCAGTCAAACTCGTTACTTAAAAATTATGATATTATGGATGACCATGACGGTTACCTATAACACAGTGGTTAAACTAATAAAATGATGACTAGGATCAACAATACTGCTAATGACTATAAAATTGATAATTGAGGTTTTGTCATAAACCACAAAACCATAGTTGAGAACTATAAAACCATGATTGTCAGAAATTTGATGGTTGTGATATTGTAAGAATTGACAAAACTCTCAAATTTGACTATATTTGATAGAGACAAAGGTATATGTAGGCTATGACAAATTGTTTTGGATGCAAAAAATGATTATGTATAGATGATCATGATAAACTATTGTTTGATATTTATGATATTTTAAAATTTGGACCTAATATATTAAGATGATATTTTAACCAAAATTGAGTAGAATCAAAATGTTTAAAGAAGTTATTTTCAATTTAAATCTGCTCTATAAGATTACAGATTATAATTTATAAAATAAAATCAACTTAGAGTGGCAAAAAATTGATAAAGCTCAGCTAAATGACAAACTCATGACTAGAGCTACAATATCATGATTACCCAGGATAATATCACAATACAAAAAAGGTTGAGACTTATGGTTTTGTCAAGGATAGGGAAAATGGGTAAAAGTCCTATATTTTCCTATATCTTCAGTTGATTCTTTGGCCTCCTTCCCTGCTAATCCTACAACACACAAACCAGATAAAAACTTGACAGAATTTTGATACAAAAATTGGGGTTAGGTGATAGATATGAGTATAAAGTAAAACCACTAAAATATTGAACAACAAACTATATTATAATAGGACCCCCTACAAACATGCAAAATGTTAGAGAAAAACCTAAAAATTAGAGGACAAAGATCAAGTATTTAGTGATTTTTGTGGAAATTGATAATATTGCTATTCTTAGTCACAATTCCATGATTATTAGGGAAATATCACTACTAGGAGAGTCATGATATTATGGTTTAGATTTCTCCCAACATGTTTGCTTCTGACTCCCTTATTATTCTTAATTCTTGCATACAAATGGTTAATATTGTGAAAAAACACATAGGATCATGCTTAATAAGCACATAGGGGGATAAATAGGATGATAATCAACCAAAGATGCTGATAACCATATGCTTACATTTAGACCCAACAATATCATGACTATCTTCGATGATATCATGAATTTCAAGATAAAGTCATGATTGAGAGAGCCACAATATTGCCAATAATAGGTACCTACAACACAAACCATTAGAAGTTTACAAAATCGTAACTTGGTTAGGCAATACCATAACTAGTTTAAAAATATTACTACTATTGAGTTGTGGTATTATCGGACATAAAGACCTAAATAGTCAAGTAGACAATTAAAGGTTACAAAAATATCAGAACTTATGATGATAATATCTCTACTGATCAAGACAATATCATGAATACAAGTACAATGTCATGACTGCAACCTATACATGCAAAATTTCATTTTTTTAAAGATTTTATTGATTCAATTGACCCTGAAGGTTAGCAAAAATGCATCTAACAAGAAAAATTGATTAATTAGGATCAAGAGGTCCCACTGTGATCATGATAATGTATTAGGATTTTGAGCTCTATATGAATTAAACAAGCTAATTCAAACTCAAAATGAAAACTACCTATTAGGAAGGATTCATGAAACAGATCCGAATGATATAGACCTTATCGAATTCCTTGCTTCATATCACCTTCTTCCAAGATGTTCTAATGGATTTGTGATTGCATATGCGACTCAAATTTTTGGCATAGTGATGGCATGATGTTGGATTTTGATAATGGATGCTTGATTATGGATTTGCCATGGATTTTTCACAAGATTAATTATTGGATGATTAGTTTGACATGACTTTTCTATAGAATTTGGAGATTATCTTCCGTGGAGGAAGAGGCTTACTTATATAGATTATGGAGGGAAGATCAAGGGTTGATATTCAAAGTTGAAGGGATGAGATCAATGGCTATGGATTATTCAAGGAATATTAAATTCCTTAAAAGTCTCTAGTTTAGAGACTTCTAGAGACTTGGAGGAGCTTCTCCAATTCTAGAGACTTCTCCATTATCTTAGGGATAATGGAGGGTTAGGTGGGGGTTAGATAGGGATTAGGTGAGGATTAGGGACATAGGGATGTAGGAAAGGCTAGGGTGTAGGTTAGTAGGTGGGTAAGTGGGGTTATAGGAATTAAAAATTCCCATATAAATGGATAACTATGATTAGATTAGGACAATAGGGATTAGGATAGAATTAATGAAAGAGGGGGATTATAATAAGGATAATGAAATGCATAATTATTGAAGAGGCATATCGAATAAATATCTAAGAATGGGGGATTAATTAGTGGGATGAATTAGAATAAATGAGATTAGTAGAATTAGTGTCGACTAATAAGAATATTAATCTATAATAATGAAGTGAGTAATTTTAAGTGCATACAAAATACAATCCCTCAAATATTTGGGGCTATGTGATTCAAAGGATCTATAAAAAGGTTGGATTATAGATCTATAAACCTCTCTCTTTAGTAGGAAATTTTAAAATCTTCTCTAAGGTGTTGGTTTCTACTCATGTATACTATTATTTTTGTTGGAATCCTTTTAAATCTACCTATGCCAGTCTAGAGATAATTTTGAGGGACTTGTTTTTGTCCAATTATGAAGGTATTAAAGGATTTTACTAGTTTTTTTAGGATATCTATTGTAACCAATATCCCTGTGAGTTTTTGGTTTTCTAGAAATCAAGATCCAAAGCTATGCCTTGTGTGCTAAAAGGATCATATGTGGCTTGGGCGGTGATGAAGCATTGAAGTTTATTATTAGGAACTATATCACACAAGGTAATTATATCAGAAAAGGATCCTATAAAGGTTTAAATATTTGATCTCTCCTTATCACATAGGGCCTTGTTAGTATTGTTGGCATGTTTATTAATAAAAGTATTTAAAAGGCTTGGGAACTTCTTGTTGACAGAATGGATTGCACTCGAGGGCAGGATGCCTAGATCCCACCCTTCCACATGCAACAATGGAAGCTCCCCTCTCGCCTGTGGGACTGATGAAGCTGGAGGGGAGAGTCTTTAGATAAGGGCTAGCTCCCTTTGATGTATCATTTAGGCCCTGGTTTCTCCTACTGCTAACAAAAAATGTAAAAAGGGGGGATGAAAAGAGAGAAAGAGATGTTGAAAATAGAACCTAAGCCTAAAAAAAGAAAAGGTGATACACCAGAAAATGTTGATCTACTATGCCCAAACATACACTTTCCACCGAGAACAAGCTCCCATACACTTCATTTGACACGAGAAAACCTTCTGCATTAGTGGGTCAGGGGTTTGTGGAGATACAAGGAGGAAATAACTGCCAGAGGCATTCTGAGACACACTATAGCAGCCTATCCACTTCACCTATACTCCTCTAGGGACACTTCTGACAGACTTGTAAAAAGAAACTCAGAAAATGCACCAGACATGTTGAAATCATCTTGTGAAAGCATTATGAAAATGACTTAACACAGAATCAAGGCATAGACACATACTAAAGATGCAAAACTCATAATGGAGGTAAAAATGCTATGTTTCGATTCAAGGTAAAATTCTGACAAAGCTCTGCCTTACAAGCTCGAGAGATTTTGGGCAGAGTTTTGCCTTATGGGCTAAGAGAGTGAATCCTTCTCCAAAGAGAATTTTTACAATATATAGAGAAAGGGGAAGAGAACTTGGTGCCTCTTTTGAAAATACTTTGGCACTCTTTGACTTGGGAAGAGGGAGCTGTTTGGTTGTCGATTCCTATTTTGACTTTGGCATCCAACATTAATGAGAAAACATGGCTGCACTTCTTTTCCTGCAAATAGACTATTTCTTCCAGATATTCACATGGTTTGTCCCCTTATAAATGTGAAAGGGAAAAGACAGGCTATGTAATTTACTATTTGCACTATTTGGGGATCATTTGGCAATAACTTGCCTCTCCTTTACCACTTGGATTGGCTTTGTCTGCAAGTGGAGATTCAAACATGCTTCCAACATATACATACTCTGTTTATTCTTAGAAGCTTACCTCCTGTTGGTTCTTCACGTTGATGTATCTCATCAAGAAATCCATGGCTATTGGCTCATCTCCATAAGCCTTTTGATCTGTATAGTCCCTTTGTAGTGCATCATGAATTGGCTTGTCCCCTTCTGCCTCATGCTCAGGTTCCATGGTATGATCATCCTCCTTGATGGATTCAAAGAAAATATCTTCAAATTCACCAACCTATTGAAAGGATAAATCTAAAAGCCTGCAGCCCCTTTGCATACTCATTTGAGTCCCAATGCTTTCTTCTCCACTCTTATCCATCTCATAGCCTTCTTGAAGAAAAGTGCAGCCTGCTCCAATGACTTCAACTGAATTATTCAAAACATGAACCAAAGATTGTCCATGCTCCTTCATGACATCTAAGGTGATCTCCTCCTCATCGACACTCATGAAATCTCCCTGATCAGTCATAAACTAAGCATACTCCTCTTCACTTGCTTCCTCCAAAATAGGTTTCTCCTTACAAAGGGGGAAAATGGAAGGCTAATGGATGAACTCATGTGGAAGAGGAGGTAGTCCTTGAGCTAGAGTCGAATGATTCTCCTCTTTCCATCTGGCCAGCACTTCATCTATATCAGGTGTGGTCTGATAGCTTTCTTGGAGGTGAGTGGATAGGGTGTGTTTAGACATGGAATCTACTATTTGGTCTAAAATGTCCACCACCCACTGGCTAAGGAAATTGGCTCTGGACTCCAATTCTGCAATCCACCCATTTATATCTTCTTGGAAGAGCCTTTCCTAGAGGTCAGAATCATCATCAGGAGCAGGAGAAGCCTCATCTTCTTTAAGGTTTTGAGCAAAACCTTTCTCCTCCTCTTCTTTTTCGACCCAAGATTCCACTGTTTGCTTCTAACTTGTGACCTTGGGATTGGAATTTTCCCCTTGTGAACAAGGAGTAACTTTATCCTCTTCAAGGTCTTGAGCTGGTTCATGATGTTCCTTTTTCCAGCTTGGAATTTGGAGATCATGTTGAAAGACTTGAGGAGGTTGGGAAAGATTTGGGAGGGTCTGCTCATGTACAAGAAGAGCTGTCTAAAAAGAGGCGTGCTAGAAAGCTAGGCGCATGAGATTGAGAGTAGGATCAATTGATGCATCGAATGAGCTAGAAGGATCAAGTGCCATCTGGTAGAAAGGATTTGGCACACAAGAGGGGGATTTCTTTAGAATAGGAGGGGGCAGACCTTAAGCCAAAACTTATTGATTTTTGTCCCTCTACTTTACCAACACTTCATCAATATTAAAATTATCTTGTGGATTGGTGGAAGGGGTGTCTTTTGGCATCGGCTCCTCTACAAGGTCTAAAATCTGCATCTCTCTTTCTCTAAGTAGTCTCATCCTAGCTTCCAATTCCTCAATTTGCTTAGCTAGATTATCCTCACCTTGTACCTCTTGGAGCTCATAGGAATCATCATAGAGATGGGAAGTGCATGAAGGTTGCCATGAAGTATAGGAATCTTCTTGAGGAAGGGTGGGAGGGACTTGAAAAGGACTAACCTCATTTTATACCTCACACTCTTGGACAATGCCTTTCTCCTCCTTGCTATTCCATGACTCAACCACTTTATTCCAGCTCAAGATATTCAGACTGGGCATCTCCTTTTGGGGTGATGGGGCCACAATGTGAGAGGGTAGTGTGGGTTTAGATTCCACTTCCCTTGCTACCAAAATAGACTGCTACATTTGAATATTTTCTAATTCAATATGTTTATCAAGATTAGCCTGAAACACAAGATTTACTATTTTGGAACTCTCCTCAACATGATTGGGGAAAGGGCTTTGATAGGTTTGACTTGGCTCATAAGTAGGGGCTGTGTATGACTAATATGACACTTGGGGAAATGAGTATGCAGGTTGATATACTTGGTAAGGCTGCCTCTTAGGAATACTTAGCTTCTCTTCCAAAGATGCAATCAAACCACTCATATCCAACATCTCACTTGTAAGCCTTTGCCAATTGGCTCTTTTAATAGGAGCCCATTTACTCTTAACCTAATCTAGTGCATTTCTCACTTGATGGATGACATGATCAAGGATTTCTTGGCCACATCCCCTTTTAGTGTCGAGCTCTATTACATAATTTTCGTATCCCAGCAGTGCTCATATGAAGGGGGAGATAGGTTGATTGGTAAAGAGATTGGGTTGAGTAGGAGAAGTGACACATTGAGAAGATTGGGCATAAGGCTGATATAGCTCATGATAGGGCTAGGACTGGTCATATTGGACCTGATAAGGGTCAACATAAGGCTAGTAGGGATCATAGCCATACTGGCCAAGGAAAATAGGGTCCATGGTTTTGAACGATGGAATTATACATACCAGAATACTATTTCTTGATGGCACCAGAACTGCTTAACCAGTTGATTTAAATCAGAGTCGCCATTGGTGTTGATGCAAAATCCTCCAAAGGTTGGTTGGTTGAAGAACACACCAAAAAATTCTTCAACTTTGTGGACACAACTTGTCCTAATTGGTCCCATCAGTCATGCCAAAAATTGTTGATGCAGTGGTCCTACCCCCGAGTGCAATCCACTACGTCAACACTTCTCAAATGACACCTACATTTGGATGGAGATGGTTTTAAGTCTAGGATCTCTCTTATTTCCCATTCTCTGTGGTAGTCTCCATTATTGCCTTTAATGAGGTGCCCTTTGGATCCAATTTCTTTGAATGTTTAGAAAATGCATCAAAGACATTTATGATCTCTTTGGTAAGAAAACTAGGGACTAGGTGCCTTGGAAATATCCAAGGGTTTAGTATAAGTTTTAGTCTATTGACCAAGGTTCTATTTAAAAAAATTAGAATTATATACCAGAGGTGCTCTTCATAAGATAGGTGTTCTATCTCCCTCAAGATGGTGATTGTTTGGAAGTGGCCTATTGAAAGACCCTTCTACCAATACAAACCTGAGTTAGGTTATTAACCCCTCTCTACATAACATCTTCAAGTTGAGACACTCGATGCAAATTGGAAATTTAACTCCTAAGAGTAGGTAGGGAATAGATATTTTTAACATGTGTTATCTACTATTATATAACCCAAACAATCCCACTTTATCTTGTGTATTCTTTACCAAGGGCTTCCAATTGGCACATGGTTAGTTCACATGTGAATGTATTATCCTAACTAATCAATCTATAACCACCCATAATGTCTAAAGCACATTTTTTGGTTGTACAATCATGCCCAATTAGCCTAGCTATGGATTCATACCCTATTAAAATCTTTCTATCCATTAATTTTTACCTAGAAGAAGGTGATTTAGGTGACTCAATCGTGACTCCTAAAAATACAAGAAAATTTGGCATATATTTCAAGTTGAGATTCTCTTTAACTTGAGTTTTAACTTGTTTTTCTTGTATTTTTTTTTTACTGATACACAAATTACACTGAGATCGACGTTGATTCCTTCTAATTGACATCAATCCTATCAGAATTGACATCAACCTCTGTGTGCAAAATAGAGCATGGAAAAATGTGTATAAACAAGTGTTTCTTGAGTTTTACAATTTTTTATTTTATTTCTAAGGGTTTGAATGTTGTTTTACTAACCATTTACTTACTGTATCTTTGTTGTTTGTTGGTTTATGCTAACATTGATAACCATCTATTTATTAAAATCCATATTACACTTTTTTATGTTTTGAAGGAGATCGATGTCAACCTTCATTAATTGATTTTGATTTTCCCTCCATGAACTGACATCAATTTGTATAGACTGACATCGATCCTTGCATGGATTGACATCGATCTCTAAGACAAGAAAAAAGAACCCGAGAGCTAATTTCAAAATATTCTTTTCACATTCACATTTAGGCTTTAAATTAGGAAAAAAACCTCTAATAATTATAGGTCCAAAGGTGGAAATGCCAAATTTGAACATGTTTAAATCTTGCTCACTTTGTCTTTGCTGTTTAAAAAGAACTTAGTTCATTTTTATGCCTTACATGTTTTCAAAGTTTTTGAAAGTTTTTCAACTAATGCTAAGGGGCCAAATTTCATAAAAATTTTACTTTGGTGCAATAAAATTAATGCTCACTCTTAGATACATACTCTTAAGAGTTTTTGATTTATGCTTGTGCTTTCAAAGTTATATATTTTCACAAACTAATTAATGCATGTATGTTCTCCCCCTGTCCCCTTTAGGGAACTCAGGTGACCAAAAATTCTCATTCATTGCCTCGATCACTTTAGTAAAGAAGTTTGAAAAGAACATTGTCAATGCTCTCCCCAAATCCGTATGAATTGAGTGATCCAAACATGACCTTAAAGTCTTTTTATGTGTCTTTTATTTTTATGTAATTTGGCTTGTGAGTGGGAGCTCATAGCCTCCTCACAGGTTCTCTAGGGAAGCATTGACTTGTGAATTCATCTCCAAACATCATTTCAACCCCACTCCATAGTGGGGTACACAAATTGAGGTTGAATTATTGGGATGTTTATTTGGGTAGTTAAGTAAACTTCATTAGTAAGATACTACCTTAGACTAAAGGGGAAATTTAAACGTCACACTACACTGAGCAAATGATGGATGTAGTGGTTGTGAAAAGGATAATACCTTCTCACAACAAGATAGTTGACATGGATCCAAATGATTTGAGAATCTCTTGTGTTAGTCACACTTGGGACCACCTAGAAACACACAAAAATTTAGTTTTAGAACAACCCCACTTGATGTGAACATATTGTTGATGCAGGGCAAGTAGCCTGAAGTTCCATGTCACAATATAAACTCTTGGGATAAGAGGGGGACTAAAAACCCTAATTTTCATGCAATTTTATTTTTGTATTAATACTTAAAATCCTCCCAAGAGTGAGTATATTGATAGAATTTGATAGTATTATGCAACCTAATCAATTTTAGGATCTAGGACGTTACACTTAGGTGCTTTATGTCATTTTATCCTTTGAGTCTAAACTATCTATTTTTATTTTTTATGCCACATCCAAACCGAGTTTTGTTTATACATCACTCCTTTGTTTGAGGAGGCATTACGTTGGCCACTTTTATCATATGCCTTTGCCTTAGACTTTTAACAAATCTTTGTGTGTGTCACTTAATTGACAAGGGTAACATTATGATGCTCAATTCATTTCAAGAATTTTTGCCTTGGAGTCTTGAAATAAACCATTGGTTACATATTTAGAGCATGATAATTTCATTATTCTTCTTGAATCATTTTAAGACTTATTTGCCTTGTGACAAATGCCATTTTTTGAAACCAAGCCATGCATGATTTTTTTGGATTTATACCTAGTGTTGTTATGCCATTCAATTTTGTCTAGATTATTATTTATTCAAGGAAGCCTAGTTTTCATTATTATTTGTTCCTTTATTTGGGAGAAATAGCCTATATTACATGTGCCTTTTGTTTCATACCTTATGCCAATTGACCAAGTTCATGTTTTATTCTGAATGCCTAGTTTATGCCAAAATATTTTAGATTTATTGGATTAAAATCTCACCTTGCCTATTTTAAGTCTAGCTTTTGTTCCTTGTTTTTCCAAAAGTCCTAGAATATGCCTATTTTAAGCCTAGATTTTCTATTTCACTTGTACAAAAGACCTAGCAACTTTTGTTTTCTAATATTATACTTGTTTGGAACACTTTGGACCTAGATTTAGGCATGCTAATTTTTATTGAGCCACTTGACCTTTTGTGTGTGAGACATTTGATGTTAGGCTTATGAAATTAGATTTTTTGATACCAAGTTTTAGAATAAACCATATTGGAGATACAACTCCACTTTTTGACCAAGTTAGACTATGTTTGGACCATTTGTCATTTGGATATTGTTTTTAAGAGTTTGTAGAAATCAAGGACTTTTTTAAAAACATTTATCATTGACTTGGATATGTCTCATTACACTTATAATGGATCCATATACAATTAAATTTATGATAACATGGTCTCATATGATGAATTTATTCCAAATCTCTATCAGGGTGATGTTGTTTGTGAGACGGATTCATATCCTCCTTACAATAATCAATCTAGGGAACAAATCCAAGATCTTCAAGAGCATCATGTAGTAATACATTATTCAAGATGGTTAATGTATCATATTCACCCCTTTACCACTCATGGTGTTCAGTCTTCCATGTATACCGTTAACCTTCCTTCCGATTGTGTGAGTCACCAAGCTCCAAATCATCTAAGGATTACCATGCTAAGACCTTATCCTTTGGCTTGTGTAAGCAACTAAGCTCCAAAATTACCTACCATTTATATACTAGGACCTCATACTTTATCTTGTGTGAGCAACCAAGCTCCACAACAACCTATCATTTCTATTTCAGGACCTCATCATTTAGCTTGTGTGATCAACCAAGATTTGTAATGCCCTACTATTTCTATATTAGGACCTTATCATTTGGCTTGTGAAATTAAATAATTTTCACAATGCCCTACCATTACCATTTTAGGACCTTGTCCTTTAGCTTATGACAATAACCAAGCTTCACAATGCCCTACCATTACCATTCTAAGACCTTATCCTTTGGCTTGTGTGAGTAACCAAGCTCCACGATGCCCTACCATTTCTATACTAGGACCTCATCCTTTAGCTTGTGTGAGAAACCAAGTTCCACAAAAACCTACCATTTATATTATATGATCTCATCTTTTGTCTTGTGTGAGAAACCAAACTACACAATTCCCTACCATTTCTATTTTAGGACCTTGTCCTTTGGCTTATACAAGCAACCAAACTTCATAATGCCCTACCATTTCTATACCAAGACCTTATCCTTTATCTTGTGTGAGTAACCAAGATTCACTATGACCTACCATTACCATTCTATGACCTCATCCTTTGGCTTGTGGTCGTAACCAAAATTTGTAATGCCCTACCATTACCATTATAGGACCTTATCTTTTGGCTTGTACGAGCAACCAAGCTCTATGATGCCTTACCATTTTTATTCCAAGACCTCATACTTTGGTTTATGAAATCAACCAAGCTTTGTAATACCATACTATCACTATTCTAGGCCCTCTCCCTTTGGCTCGTGTAAGCAACCAAGATTTTCCATTCCCTACCATTTCCATTCCTATCCATTCCACATATGGTAACTCATTATCCCAATAAATTTATCTAATAATAACTCAATAAGTCACAATTATTGTCCTTAGCCATAAACCAACCTTTGTTAAGCTTATCATTATCTAACTACCAACCATTCTTCATCTAGTGCCTACCATCCCCCACTTTAGAAAATCCATGCCAATCGTCCAACCACAATCGAGCCAATCAGTACCTATCCAACTAAGCCAATCATTTAAAGACCAAGATATGATCAAAAATGGTATTTTATAGCTACTTGTAAACAAAGGATAAGAGAACCAACCAATCCATGATATTTTTGTTGAAACACCTATTTTTGATAAGTCAACTTGTGATGAATCACCTTTTGATACTATACCTATTATTGAGGAGTCTCACTCTGACAAGCCACTATTTTTTGAGTCACTTCTTAATGATTATAACCACCTTTGGGAAATTATTATCTTGACCATTATCCTATTTTTAAAGAGTCTCCCTTTGACAAGTAAGTCTCTAAGGAGTTGTCTCTTGACCTTTTTTCCCTCATTGAGGAGTCTCACTTTGACAAACCAATCTCTATGAAGCCCATTATGCCATCATAGGTCATTATTTGTCCCATACCAAACATTCAACAAGACATCATTGTATCAACATCCACACCATATGAAGAATAAACATTGAAGTTAGGTTTCATTTTTGAATTGACATCCAATTTAGCATCAAAAATAGAATTAACATCAATCTCAACATTAGATTTAGAGTCCCTTGAGTCAAAATTACCTTCAAAATTAAAATACATTCATGGTTTTTTATAGCATTAGTTACACATGCCTTGAAGATTGGTTTGAATACATTTATGATGCTTCCATGGTTTTTGAGGATGATTACTTCAACATCGACACAAGTTCTCCTAGTATATTATATGATTTTTATACTACCTCTCCCCATTCCATTACTATTTCATAGGCCATTACCACCAACCAACCTAGCCATTATATTGACCTTCCATTTCCCACAAGTGTCGATTAGGACTGATAGAATCACACCTTATTGAACTACATCCATAGAGGCATATCAAGTGTATAATATCAAGGGGGTCAAGACCACATTCATTCAGAATAATAACAATCTCCTAGTGAAACCTTCTTAGAGGTGATAGGGGATAATCAAAGTCAAAACTTAACATCTTCTAGTGAAACCTTATCAGAGGTGTTAGAAGATAATCAAAGTCAAAAGTCAACATTCTTTGGTGTTACTTTCTCAGAGGTCCTATGGGATAATCAAGATAAATTCATTGGTGAAATTATTTTTGAGGCACCAATAGCTAAGTACAATAGTTCTTCACTTCTTGATGAAGACATTATTCAAGATCAAATCAAAATAGCTTCCACTCTACAACATAATCAGATGGTAGCTATTTTCAAGCCCAAATAACAAAAAATTATGGTGGTCCTCTTGAGATTATATTTATGAGTCTTTAACCCCACCATAACCAAAGTTATGTTGAATCTAGAATCAATAATGTTGTGTGTGCCTAAAAATATTGATCTTTATTTATTTTCCAACCATTATATATTCCATTATCATCCACCTTTACATTTACAAATCAAAGCTATCATCCATTATTTATCCTTATTTACCATCCCTAGATTCACCTTCCTTTGTAAAAGTTAGGTAGATATCTTGTCTCGACATTTGAAGTAAACATATTCAATGACTAACGAGGATAATAACAACATTATTGGAGTTCAAATCTACAATAGGTTCTTGAGGACAACTATTTAGAAGAGGTGTGAGCTAGAAATTTACATGATTGATCATTCTAGTTGTATCATATGCTGATCAGGATGTGCATATTCACATCAGTAGGAATGATGAAATCATATTCCATACCTTTACCTCAACTAAAAACCATTCCTTACCATTTACCTTGCCAAAAACCATACCTTGGCCAAAAACATTTACCTTGTTATTTCTATTTTTCCATTCCTATTAACATTGTTTCATATCCTGCCACTTACCTCACCTTTTCACTTGGGGGAAAAACTCTTACCATTATAGCATAATCATCCAAAAAAATGCCATACTCTATACCATTTTACCATACCTTTACTATTAACCGAAGCCTATTTTTAGCTACCCTATGTAACCCTTTTTGATCTTGATTCCTTTGGTTCTTCCCACACATTTTATGATGGGATTCCAATCTAGTTTCATTAGTTTTAGAATTCAATGTTTAAATGAGAGTCTATGAAAGTAGTGTGATAGTGGATCTAGCAAGTTATCTTTCATTTACATTTCACTAGTGTCATTACTTATAATTGCTTATAGGCAAATCATTATCCCACCTTGTGTTACTAATTATAACTGCCTATGGGAAAAATAGTAGCACATGCCTATGCCATTGTTTCCTAATTATAAATGCCTATGGGAAAATTAGGAACAACACCTTTTCAATGCATTGCCACATCACCTTGCCATTACTATTTTCATTTGCCTAGCCATTTTTCTTAATTTTAAAACTTGTTGTGACCTAGTTGGTTCTCACCACCTTTTGTGTGGATTGAAATACTATGACTTGAGGTCCTAATGGGACTACGAAGGCCATGCTCAATTCACATTGAGATCAACTCAGTCCCCTTTTTTCCATACACTCTCACTATTTTATGAGTAACCTAAGTTAATGATATCACCATTTTTCAAGTGGTATCTTGTCAAAATCTAACGAGTTAAGATACCCCAAAAATTCTTAAAAAATCCAAAAAATTTTAAATCTAAAAACATGTTTCTTGTTTAAGCTTAATTAATCATCCTTGATCCACCCTACTGGGGCAAATCCATTGTTAGGATGATTTTTATTATGTTTACTTTCAAATTTTTATCTGTGTTTGTTTACTTATTTATTTATTTATTTGCTTTCAAAACTGTGCCTCAACTCAATCTATATGTGTTCATTGGGTGATTCCTTACACATAATTCTTAAGTCTATCCATATTTATACATCAATATTTTCATCATGGTTTTTATCATTGGTGCATTATTTTTAATTATTTAGTGGATCAGGAATCAATCCTTATGCATATTTTATCTATGTTATCATGATGTTTTATATCATGATGCCTACTAACACATGCTATAGTAAAAATCAGCTTGGGAAGCCTTAAAAACAATGTATTCACATAAGTTTCTCCTTGGTAACCTTGAAAAACTCCTCCAAACCTCCTTGATCAAATCAACCCCTTGACCATTCTCGTTGTATCAATGCTAATAAAAATGAGCATCTCTACATTGGCAAGTATAACTAAATCATTTCAATTGATTAATTATTATTCTTCTAATCATTTATTTCATCACTTTATGTGTCCTTGTGCACTTGGTTATTTGTGGCTTCATCAGTCATTAGACCATATCATCTACATTTGTGCCTGCTCATCTTTAATCTATGTAAAATGTTATATCCTTGAGTTATGCTTGCAGTCTTCCCTATTGAGGCATAGAAAAATGTCATTTTTTATATAGGTCATATTAATTAATTTTAACCACCTTTAGGCAAATCATTATTTTGACTCATCAACCCTAAATGGGGCATATGCTTGTGCCACTAATTATAATTGCCTTTGGGCAAATAAGTGTCTCAACCTTTGTTATTGATTATAACTACCTTTGGGCAAATCAATATTTTTAAATCAATACATGCAAGCATTTTATTGATTGGATTAATCTCACCCATGGGTTAATTTAATTCTTATTCTTACTTATTTTTTAGGGATCATCCATCCAACGTATGTGTTGGCCACTTCCTCGAGGGGGCATCATTATAGGCTTCCCAAACATTATTTAGAGCTTCTTATTTAATGATTTCTTCTTTTCAATCTAGTTCATTATTTGAGAATATGTTACTATGCCTAAAACTTATAACATCTTCCCAAATAGGGGCAAATTATAGACACCTAAAAATAACCACAACTGGGTTTCAATTAGACTTTAAACTGATTCCTACCAACCATCGTAAATTAAGCTTAAGAATTACTGATCATCTCAAATTTACTTGTGAATCAATCATCAAAGCTTAGAATCATGTTGGGATATCCTATTTTATGGAATCATAACCTCTCACAGATTCAACCCTAATCATCTTGTGACATCACAATAGTCAATTTCACCTATGGACCTATTAAGTGGGGCACATGAAAAAATATAAAATATTGAAAGACTTAAATGGCTAATCAAAATTAATTAACAATTTAAACTAAATTAAAGGCCTAGTTAAAATATCCATGTGCAATTAATGAATAACTAAAAAAGGAGATTAAAAAATATAAAATATCTTAGCCTTTCATCATTGTCTTTATGAATTATCAAGCTCTAGAAATATCCTAAAAGATCTAATTTGGAGAGCCATGTTTAGTAATTACAAATCATAATTACTTGACAAATATTACCTCTACTGGGGTTATATTTGACTCACCTAGGTTAGGTTTGAACCCATTGTCTCTCTCCAAATTTGCGTTATAACTTTGGATTATGAGACCTTTTTTTTTATAATGCCAAAATTGCCTTGCAAGTAGTGTTACAAGGCCAAAATATTGATCCAAGAAATCACAAGCAACATCAAAGACATGGTGCCAAGGAGAGAAGGAGCCAACAAGCTTCATTTTACAAAGATTCTTTGATGCACAATCCAAACAAGCCAATAAACAAAGCATTTGGATCTCCCAAGGAAGGTAAGGGATTTATATCTTTTATGTTTTAGTTATGCTCTCAATTTGTCTTTTGTTACTAAGCTCTCCATAAGTTTTACACTTAGAGTGTAAGTGTTAGTGTGTTTTATTTGAGTTTTGTGTACTTGAACTAACATATTATTAACCTCCCTTCTTATATTCCTATCATCACAAGAGATTCCATTCCTAGAGTGGACATTGTAGTGGATCCCCTCAACAACATTTTCCAACACCACATGTGAGTCCTCCAGTTGGTTGTTGGGATGGTGATATGAATTTTTGGTGTTCAACATGACCATAAGGGAAACTCCATAAATTGGTGCTACTAGTGATGATACATATAAATAGAAGGAAATGGATGGTTGGGATCTTGTACTTGATATGATAAACCCTCCTATTAGAAGTAGTTTTGGGGGTTTAAGAGATAAGCCAAATGATCCTCTACTTCTTCCACCATTGATTGTACTTTTTCCCATTTGTTAAGGTGTGGAGCTAAAAGCTTCACCAGATGAGCAGATGCTGAAGTTGCTAGATTTACACAGTCACCGACGATGGCAAGGAGTTGACTAGTAGATGTTGACGTCAGTTATAGATCGGCTAACGTCGGTCATGTGCAAGCAAACAGGGACCGACGTCGGTCACCTGTGCATCTAGAAAGTCTATTTTCGTGGATGAACAGATTGTTTGCATGATTAGTTGAACTGTTAGTTGTAAGTCCACATTTCTATTTTTGGCAGGACTATTATGGACCTTTGATTAGGAGGTATATCTGACGGTGTAGAATGCATAGCTCATGATCCCTAATTCTTTATAATAGGGATAGATCTTCATAGCTTGTAATTATGATGTAGAAGACAATTCAAGAAGCTGAATTGTGTTTGTAATTATGAGAGAGGTACATCTGAGAGGTGTGGAAGAAAGAGAGATTTCTTTAATTATATTTCCTTTTGGAAGAGTTTAATACAAGTTTTCATTGTTTCTTGTATCTCTTGTTCTTTGCTGATTCTAGTTTCTAGTTACTTATTACTTTTGATTAATTATGTGTTTAGTTGCTTATACAAAAGTAATCAATTATACTCAGTAGTTCCTAACAAGTGGTATCAGAACTTGGGTTCACTAATAGGTTGTATCAGATCGAGTTAGTGTGTGTTGATTGCAGGTCACTCACAGGGGTTTCTGTTTGAGTGGGAGCAAAGCAATGGCAGAAGAAAGTAAGCTACAAATGAAGAAGTTTAATGGCAAGAATTATCAATTATGGAGGACGCAGATAGAGGATTATCTGTATCAGAAATATTTATTTTTACCATTGGGTGGGGTTGACAACAAGCCCATAGATATGCAAGATGAAGAATGGAATGTTCTTGACAGAAAGGCTCTTAGATCTATAAGGTTGAGCTTGGCATCTTCTGTGATTTCTAATTTATCACAGGCAAAGAAAATGGTAGAGTTAATAGATACTCTGGAAAACTTATATAAAAAACCCTCAGCTTCGAATAAGGTATATCTTATGAAGCAATTATTTAGTTTGCAAATGCTAGAAGGTGGATCTGTATATATTCATCTTAATGATTTCCATGAAATTGTAAATCAATTAAATTCAGTCAAAATAGCTTTTGATGATGAAGTTAAGGCTCTCTTGATCTTATGTTCTTTACCTAAAAGTTGGCACAGTTTGGTAATGGTAGTAAGTAATACTGCATCTGCTTCAAATATCTTGAAAGTTGAAGATGTTGTTAGTGTAATATTGAATGAAGAAATTCGTAGGAAAAACACAGGTGAAACATCAGGTAATGCTTTGAGTATTGAAAGTAGGGTAAGGTAAAGAGAGAAGAGCAAGCATGGGAAATCAAGGTCAAAGATAGGCAGGAGATCTAGATCCAGATCTGGTAGAATAACCTGCTAGAATTGTGGAAAGAGAGGACATGCAAAGAAATATTGCTGGTTCAAGGTTAATGAAGAGAATCCGCATGAAGGTAATGAAGAAGCAAAAGTTGTAGGTATTTTTGCACAAGATGCTCTTTCACTTTCTTTACATAATAAAATAGAATCTTGGGTTTTAGATTATGGGGCCTCTTTTCATGCTACCCCAAATAGAGAAATTTTCAATGATTATGTCTAAGGAGATTTTAGAAAAGTTTATTTAGGGGATGATGAGCCTTGTAAAATTGTTGGCAAAGGAAAAGTGCAGCTGAAATTTTAGAATGGCAACACATGGGTGTTGAAGGATGTCATGCATGTCCCAGCCCTGAAGCGAAATCTAATTTCTGTAGGAAAGCTAGGTGATGAGGGTTGCACAGTAACTCTCACAGCTGAATCTTGGAAGGTTACCAAGGGAGCACTTGTATTAGTCAGAGGTAAGAGAGTAGGTAATCTCTATTTATTTAATTGTATTATTGATTATTCTCCTTCTGTATCATCTACTTCAGATGTGGATGCAAAGTTGTGGCACTGTAGGCTCAGCCACATGAGTGAGAAGGGAATGAAAATTCTTAAGTCAAAAGGCAAGTTTTCAGATTTGAAAAGTATAGATCTAGATTTTTGTGAGCATTATGTTTTTGGAAAATAGAAGAGAGTAAGATTTATCAAAAATGGGTCAACAAAGAGGAATCACAAGTTGGAGCTTGTTTACACAGATGTGTGGGGGCCAGCTCAGGTAGCTTCTATTAGAGGATCACAATATTATGTTACTTTCATTGATGATGCTACAAGAAAGGTATGGGTCTATTGCATAAAGAAGAAATATGACATTTTTGACACATTTAGGAATTGAAAAGCTTTGGTTGAGAATGAAATAGGTTTGAGATTGAAGTGCCTTAGATTTGACAATGGTGGTGAGTACCACAGGAATAAGTTCAAAAGTTACTATTCTATGTATGGAATACATAGGGAAAGGATGATTCCAAGGACACCTCATCAAAATGGAGTTGCTGAAAGAATGAATAGAACAATATTGGAGCGTGCACGGAGTTGAAGTTGCATGCTGGTTTGCCCTTACAGTTTTGGGTAGAAGCTATAGACACTACGGTTTCCTGATTAATAGAGGACCCTCTACTACTCTGGATGGTGGTATTTCAAAAGAGGTGTGGATAGGTAAAAAGGTAGATCTTTCATTTCTCAGAGTTTTTGGTTTTGAAGCTTTTATGCACATTGATAAAGAAAATAGAAAGAAGCTGGATGCTAAATCTATGAGGTACACTTTTATTGGTTATGGCTCTGAAGATTTTGGATTTCGGTTGTGGAATCTAAGAACTAACAAAATTATTAGAAGCCGTGATGTTGTTTTCAATGAGAAGGTGATGTACAATGACCATCTCAATAAGTTGAAGGATTCTGAGTAGGGCAATGGAGATTTGGATGAGATTATGATCCAAAATGAGCTCGCAGGAAATCACTTCCAAAAAAACACAAACACTGACGTTGGTCAGAAAGGAACTGACATCGGTCAGATAGGTCAAACAAGAACCGATGTCAGTTAGACAGAGACTGACATTGGTCAGATAGGAATTGATGTCAGTTGAGTGAAATTAACGTCGGTCAGGTACAGGCCTAGAAATGATCGAGATCAGTCATTAACAAAGAATTTGGGCGAACAAGTAGTGGATGAGTCTCAAATGCCCATAAAGAGGTCAAAAAGGGTAAGTAAACCTCCAATTCGATATTCCCCTTCATTATTCTACTTATTGCTCACTAATAGTGGAGAACCAGAGAGTTTTGATGAAGCAATGCAGGTAGAAACCTGAAAATAGTGGGAGCTTAGCATGAATGAGGAGATTGATTCCTTGAAAGAGAACCAAACGTGGGATTTGGTTGAGTTACCAGCTTGTAAGAGAGCACTAAAAAATAAATGGGTTTATAGGTTAAAAGAAGGTGAGAATGGATAGATGAGATATAAGGCTAGGTTGGTAGTGAAAGGATTTGCATAGAAACCAGGCATTGATTTTGGTGAAATTTTTTCTCCTATAGTAAAAATGACTTCTATTCGGACTGTATTGTCTTTAGTTGCTATTGAGGATTTGCATCTTGAGCAGCTTGATGTTAAGACAACATTTCTTCATCGAGATTTGGATGAAGAAATATATATGGATCAGTCAAAAGGTTTTGAGGTCAAAGGTAAGGAGAAGCTTGTGTGCAGGTTGAAAAAAAGCTTGTATGGTCTCAAGCAAGCTCCAAGACAATGGTATTTTAGATTTGATAGATTTATGACTGAGCATGGCTATAGTAGATGCCAATATGATCATTAGGTTTATTTTAAGAGATTGGATAATGGTAGATATATTATCCTATTGTTGTATGTAGATGATATGCTTGTTGTAGGTTCACACATGTAGGATATCTTTGAGCTTAAGGTGAAATTAGCTCACATATTTGCCATGAAGGATTTGGGAGCAGCAAAGAAAATCCTTGGCATGAGTATTAAGAGAGACAGAAAAAATCATAGGCTAATTTTGTCTCAAGAGGATTATGTGAATAAGGTGTTGGAGAGGTTCTATATGCAAGATGCAAAACCGGTAAGCACACCTATGGCTGGACACTTCAAGTTGAGCAAAGAACAGTGTCCTAAATCACATGATGAGGTTGAGTACATGAGCAAAGTTCCATATGCTTCAGTAGTTGGGAGCTTAATGTATGCTATATTATGTACTAGACCTGATATTGCCCAAGCAGTGGGAGTTGTCAACAAGTTTATGGCCAATCCAGGAAAGGAACACTGGAAAATAGTTTAGTGGATTCTCAGGTATCTGAGAGGGACCAACAGTAGGTATTAATGCTATGTAGGGTCAAGCACTTCTCTACATGGGTATGTAGATTCAGATATGGCAGGTGACTTAGATGGCAGGAGAAGCACCACAGGATATGTGTTCACTGTTGGTGGAACGGTAGTTAGCTAGATTTCAAAGTTGCAGAAGGTTGTTGCCTTGTATACTACAGAGGCATAATACATTGCAGTCACAGAGGCTAACAAGGAGATGATATGGATGACATGGTTCATGGAAGAGTTGGGAAAGGAGCAAGAGAGTTGCAAATTATATAGTGATAGTCAAAGTGCAATTCATTTAGCAAAGAATTCAGCCTTTCATTCAAGAACCAAACATATATAGCTTAGGTACCACTTCATTAGATAGTTATTGGAAGATGGTGAGTTGAAGGTGGAAAAGATCCAAATAGATAAGAACCCTACTGATATGTTAACAAAGCCGGTAAAAAAGGAGAAGTTGAATCTTCATTCAAATTTTGTTGGTCTTCAAAATTGAGCTTGAAGATGGAGGAGAAGCTAGAAGATGTTGCTGTACAGGTACATGTGTAGCTATTTATCTCCAAGTGGGAGATTGTTAAGGTGTGGAGCTAAAAGCTTCACTAGATGAGCAAACGCTGAAGTTGTTGGATTTACACAGTCACCGATGATGGCAAGGAGTCAACCAATAGCTGTCGATGTCGGTTATGGATTGGCCGATGTCGGTCATGTGTAGGCAAACAGGGACCGACGTCGGTCACCTGTGCGTCCAGAAAGTCTATTTTTGTGGATGAACAGATTGTTTGCATGATTAGTTGAACTGTTAGTTGTAAGTTTGCATTTCTATTTTTGGTAGGACTATTTTGGACCTTTGATTAGGAGGTATATTTGACGGTGTAGAATGCATAGCTCATGATCCCTAATTCTTTATAATAGGGATAGATCTTCATAGCTTGTAATTATGATGTAGAAGACAATTCAAGTAGCTGAATTGTGTTTGTAATTGTGAGAGAGAACTCTTGAGGGAAAGAGATCTATACATCTGAGAGGTGTGGAAGAAAGAGAGATTTCTTCAATTGTATTTCCTTCTGGAAGAGTTTAATACAAGTTTTCATTGTTTCTTGTATCTCTTATTCTTTGCTAATTCTAGTTTCTAATTACTTATTACTTCTGATTAATTTCGTGTTTAGTTGCTTATACAAAAGTAATCAATCATACTCAGTAGTTCCTAACACCGTTGCTTAATATTTTATCTTGGTTTCTTGATGGATTTATATGGATTTTTTTATAACTATTTATTCACCTTTTTTGGTTGAAAATTATATTGTGTATTAAGCTACTTTTCTATTAATTTTCAATCGTGAATAATATAATTGTTTCAAAGTGTGATCATATCCACTTATTTTTTTGTATGATTAGATTTGTAATATAATGTTTTATTAATATATGGGATAAGCTTTTCAATCAAAAATTTATTGAGGGTTTACCTTTTTTTGGACACTTGTAAAATAATTTATTTATTTTTTAAAATAGAATTGTTGACCATCATATGTAGTCTAAAACACAAAACAAACTTAAACAATCAATTTCCAGCCCTCCTAGGGAGTAATTTAAGGTCGATATAAAAGATATATATTTTTAACTATTATCTATCATTGCTTGAAAATTTATATATACAATTATTCAGCTGAAGGGAGAGACTATTTTGGAAAAATGGAATTGATTTGAAGGATGATATTACTCTAAGCTTCAATACGACCATTATGACTCATATAAATTGATGCTTGATATAAAGATGAGTTATCAATATCAATCATCTTATAAGCATCAATACAATACAAGTTTCATGGAATGGATTTAGTACCTACCAGTTTGACATATACCCTAGTTGTAATTGAAATGTTCTTTAGCTTGTGATTATAATCCATGTTCTTTATTTTATGCTTTTAATTCATAATAATTGGAGAACAATTCTAAGCACAAATTATGCAATGAAAAGGAATACATATGTTATTATGTTGATAAAATAATACCTAGATTTATGGTTTTAAACATACCAAAGACAATTGAAATTGCATATAAAGGAATCAATCAATAAGTTGGTATTTCAACATTGATAAATGATTTAATGTAAGTAAAATAAAATAAATTTAACATGTTTTACTATAGTTATAAACAAACTATAGTTGAAGTTAAGAAAAACATTGTGTGAACAAATCTATTTAAGAAAGAAAAGTTGATAAAAGTAGTAGGGATGATTCATGTGTAAGTCAATGATTAATAGAAACTTATTTTAAATCCTATTACTACAAGAAAATATGATTTTAAATCCTATTACCACAAAAAAATCACTATACAAAATTTGAAGTTATGAGAGACATTGACAAATGATTTTTGTATTTATTTATCATCCTAATCAATCAAAACCAACAACACTAGAGGAAGAAGTTGCACTTGTAATTATGAATTTAGAAAGATGTAAAGTGTAAGGTGGTGTTATTTATAATGATGATGATTTTTATAGTGTTAAATAGTGAAGAATGCACAATGGTGTATGGAAAAATATACTATGATCAGATATAGATTAGTCGCAATCTAAATTTATACAAGACTAAAAATCTTCAAAGTTGCATAAGCTGCATATTATTCTAGTCCACCTGGTCCTTCTTAATGAATTATATCATGGACCTGATTACCATTGGCATTGTATGATATCTAGATAGATCTATAGGTGCTTATTATATGTATGGGGGCATACATTTGCGCATTTGGGGAGGCAGAGTGTCCCCTTTATAGACCCAACATGTGGACCATTTGATAAAATGCCAAAATGCATATTAATTTATCCCCCAAAATGCATATTAATTTATCCCAATACCATGCATTGATTGAACAATGGCATGCACCAACTATCTACCCTTCTTGGCCCCACATAGATGATTTTATACCCTTGGATGCTAATTACAATGTATAATTTTGCTTGGCCTCCTTCAATACACATAACAAAAAAAAGTTAAATCAATGTCATGTCATCAGGAAAGGGAACCCAATATTTAATAAATTAATAGCTATCTAAGAACCACTTTGAACTCCATACCGATTTCAATAATGCCTCAATTATTTACATGATGCTAGCATAACAGAGGGCATTTATCAACTATCATAATATTTTTTGGGGGGCACTTATTTTTCATTTAATACATATGCCATTCCAAATTTATGAAAGACATTGAAAAATGATTTCTAAATTTATTTATCATCTCAATCAATCAAAACTAACAACACTATAGGAAGAAGCTACACTTATAATTGTGAATTTAGAAAGATGGCAAAGTTTAAGGTGGTGCTATTTCTGATGATGATGATGATGATTTCTATGGTGTTAAGTAGTGTAAAAATGCATAATGGTGTATGAAAAAATATACTATGGTTAGATATAGATTAGTCTCAATCCAAATTTATACAAGACTAGAAATATTCAAAGTTGCATATTGTTTTAGTCCACCCTGTCCTTCTTAATGAATCAAATCATGTAACTGATTACCATTGGCATAGTATGATGTCTAGATAGATATGTGGATACCTATTATGTATGGGGGAATGCATGTATGTATTTTGGGAGGTAGAGTTCCCCCTTTCTATACTTGGCATGTGGACCATTTGATAAAATGCCTAAATGCATATTAATCTATTCTATCACCATGTATTGATTAAATAATGGCATGCACGAACTATCTACCCTTCTTGGCCCCACATACATGATTTTATAGACGTAGATGATAATTATGATTTAAAATTTTGCTTGGCCTCCTTCAACACATATAACCAAAAAATGTTAAACCAATGTTGCATTTTCAGGTAAGGGAGACCACTAACTACTAAATTCATAGAAAATTAAAAGTTGTCCAAAAACCACTTTGAAATCCACTATGATTTCAATAAAAATTTAGTTATTCACATGATTTTAGCATAATAGAGGGCATTTATCAACTATAAGAATAGTTTTTTTGGGGCACTTATTTTCCATTTAATAGAGACACCATTCTACCTCTCTTAAAGACTTGTAGCCTAAGCTGAATAGAAGTTTTTGGAGAAGTTTGGTTAGAGCTGAGCAATGTCCTTCCTCACAAACATGGTATAAACCCTGGAGCTGTCAATAGATTCATTAGTTGACTAGAGCCTAAAACAAATTGGGAAAACAATATGAAAGAGGGAACTTTGTCTAACATACCATAAATTTATATTATCTCTATTTTTTTTACTATATAATATTTATATGGTTATCTATCACTTTGAAACAAGATATATTCATAATTTTGGTAGTATGTTTATCTTATTTTCTTTATTTTTTTATGTATTTTTGTTCTTAATTTTTGCTATGCACTTTGAAAGAGTTGTATCAAATATGAGGAAAATGTTGAGAGGACTCGTTTGGTATAGTAGTATAGACTAATAGATAAAGAATGAAGATTAAGAGCACCATAGATTTGATGGAAAAATAATCATGGCTTATTATTAGAAAGAGTAATGTGTACATATAGAAAACAAATCATATCCCACTAAATATTTTATTAATATTTGATATACTAGTTTAACTATTTATTGTGTTTAGGTGAGCCAAAATATTTACCAAAAAAAGAACATGATGCATATCAAAAAGGGATTGAACAAAAAGTTACTTATTATTCAAAGAACACGTGTAGTTTGATGAAAAATCCTCTTACTTTAAAGATAAAATTGGAAGAAACATGTTGAGAGGGAGAAAATAATCTATATGGCACTTGTTAATTGTATTTGGTGAAGCAACATCAACCTTTGTGTGATATAAAAAGTTCCATTAATGGACACCACTTCCCAACTAGAATCTCATGTCACTATGTATTTAAAAGGAGGCCAAAAACATATTTTTATTTAAGAAAAAATAGCCAAGGAGAATTAATGCTGATAACTTTACCATGTAGCTAGCTACGACAAAAAATAGAAACCACCGGACTCAAAAGATACTCAAACAATGGCATATACAGGTGCCAAAATCTACACATTTTCTATTTATATAAATGAAAGAGTGTAATGATGATTAAATAAGAAACAAAATAATGATATTGACGTTGTCCTGAAAATCCCATTTGTCCACAAAGATTTTATAAAAAGAGGTTTATTTAAAACATCATGTTAATTTAAGATACCATATTAATAACTACATAATAAATAACTAGTATGGAAATTTCCATTTGTCTTAGACAATAAATCTCCTATTATGGTATTAGCCAGCTTAACTATCAAATAAGAAACCAAATGCATCAAAAATAGTAAATAAGATTAAGTAATGAAAACATGCATAACATAGAGAAAGGAAATAATTTGAAACTACAACACAAATATAATCAAATTGGTATCGGTTCCCTGCAGTTTATATTTTTTAATTTTCATGCCCTAAAATTATAAAAATTCCCTCAATATTGTAAATTACAAGATGGGGGAAAAAGGTCCAAAAATGTGAAGAATATTTGGATTCTAATAAACTATGTTACATACTGGGTGGAGTTGTTTTTGTGATTTAGAGGAAAATAGGAAAAAATATGGAAAATTTTTATTATGATCTATTGGCTACAACATCGATGGTTTATTTGCCACAACACTGTCTATAAGTACATATGTGGCCTCTATCAGGTGTTTTTTGGATGCTATGCATCCTATCATTTGAAAAATAAAAAATATTATTTTCTCTAAACATTATAAAAATACAACATCTACCACATGCTATTGCTAGATCTAAAATGGCCATGGTAGGTATGCTATGATTTTTTTAAAAAACTTCACATTTTCAATGCACTAAACATTGGGCAATTTGAATTCATGGAAAATAGAGAACATTTTATTAGATAGAGCCTACAAAACATATTTTAAAATTAATTTTAATTAGGAAAATAGTTAAATATTACTAGACTTTACCAAACAATTTTAATTTTTGGGAAACAATACATTCTAATTCATTTCTAATAGCTTCCAATGCAAATTAATGTAGTGAGGAAAAACCAATAGTACCCATTAGGTACTAATAATATTATTAAAATTTTGATAATATCATGAGATATAGAGACTAATTTTGATAAACATAAAGGGAAGTAAGACACCCTTAGATTGTCTCCTAATAGTCAAAGCCAACAAATAACTTGAAGTAGAGAGGAAACTAATAATGTGGGCATGTCCTTTGTTATCAAATTATGGGTGAAAATAAATGGAAGACCCTCAAAATAAAGTAGAGGCAAGGATTAAATGCATAATGTGTGAAAATGTTATTGAAATCTCTTATTATCCACATGTGGAAGAAGACATTGTCTCGATAATATGTCCTTTTTAGGCATGTATATCTATATCATATAAAGGCACTTATCATCCCAAACATCAAAAATAGATTTAAAAGAGGTTATCAATCTTGTACTCCTAGATTAATAACCCTAAATGCCATATGTCTCAAATTTATAAGTACCTTAAGGAGGAAAATATCTAAGTTCTTTTGGTTAAGTTACCTTGAAATGAATTAGAATTAATGAAACTCTTGGATTTATTTACAATCATGAAAAAATCCCCTTAATACTATGTATTTTATATGTTTTATCCAACAATTGATAAAATTTAATATTTATAAGTATTTTATTTGGAAAAAACCAAGGAAAGTGTATTTGATGAATTGAATCATAAAACTAATAGTGATTTGATGTTATCTTTTTCAGATATTTTTTCTATACATGAAAAATCTAGCCAAAATTAATGATGTAAATACTATGACACACTTTAGGTGGTTGATTAAAAATGGAATCGAAAATATTTATGTGTATATATGTGGAAAAAATTGTTTTACATAATATGCTAAAGAACATCATAATGTGATAATATTTATTAAATAAATTAATCTATTTTTATATTATGTCCCAATTAAAATGACCTTTTAAAATGTGAGCCACATTAATGTGATTTTTTCCCAAGGTCAGGTTTTAAAAAAAGGTGATACTAATATTCTAGAGAAATTAAAATCAAAATTTTATTCAAAATATAAACCTATTTAGATTCTAAAAATTATCAATTTATACTAACGAAGACCATTCATTTAAATAGGTTAGTTGAAGAATCACAACAAGAGTAATTTTATTGATATTAGGGAGAAGAGTCATGTCAAAAACATCAATATGTATTCAAGATCGATATTAAAAATATAAGGAGGTCCATTATTATCCCCTTTATCAACCTCATTAAAATTATCTCATTCTTATTTTCTACTCTTTTACCTATCATCTCAGAATGATCAAAAATCATATCACAAAAAAGTGTTTGAAACAGGGTTTCAAGCTCTTATGAATTCATCTCACCTCCAAAACATAATTATATTCTTCATGTTCTCAACCATTATTAATAAAATCCAAGTTTTATCCTCAAACTTACCAATAATTTTATCCAAATAAGATGGAATTTACCTAACCTGTAACACCCATTTACAATTGAACTGGACATAAGTTCAATCTCCAAGTCAAGTTGGTTTTCAATTACAAGGAGGGAAATATCTAGGTATTATAATTATGTAATTTATAGTAAAAAGATAATTTAAAATCATCTCACATGTTGCAAATAATATATTCTCTTATTTAAGTAATAAATAAATAGAAGCATTATTTGTTTTGGTAGATAAATTAGTGTTGTTATTGACCATCAATATATTTAATTTAAAGAAGATTTCACAAAGCTAATTTTAGAAATCAAGGTTCTTGAAATAGGTGATATTCATATTCAATCCCAAAATTATGTTTAACATTAAGATATTTTATATTTATATAGTCCATAATTCACAAAAAAATTCTCTAAGATAAAGTTGTGTGTAATTACAATCATATGCATCGATGCTTTGGATCACACTTCATGATCTAATATCAAGATGAAGATGTGAATATATTCATATATATATATATATATATATATATATCCTATACAATAAATGGTATGTCATTCCTGGTGTCCAACCTAAAAAATTAAATAATTTAAATTTAATCAATCAATTATGGGTTAAATTAATAAACGTTAGTTGAGTGGATGTTGTATGCAATGGGAAATGCAACAGATCTACAAATCAATCTTAGCTTAAAGAAGATAAATTCTAATTACAATTCTAATTGGGGATACATTAGATAATTTGGGTCATGACCAATATGGATCCACTAGACCTAATCAAGGGATCTCTTACCACAGATAATATCACTAGGGAGGGTTCCAAAGCCTCTAGTCAAGAAAAACTACATTGTAACCTTAACTAGGTAGTATGTTTTCATATTCACTAAAATAATAACAAGTAAAAATATAATTTAGTTCTCACCAAAGATTGTGGCACAAAGTGGGAGTAATAAAAAATAAAATTAAACATACATAAGAGAATACTATTTAAGCTACGTATAGGTAAAACTCTAATGCATAGAGAGAGAAATATATTCAAAAGCCATTATTTATGCTACTTATATCTACTAAAAAGAGGAGAAAAATTAAAGATACTTACCTTGAATATGAACCCATCAAGACTCAATCTCTCCCTTAGCCAAAGGTGCTTCATAATAGGTTGTTGTGGTTTTTAAGGATCACTAAGAAAGGCCAAAGCATCCAAGACTTATCCATAAGACAAGATTCTTCTCTAAGTAGAAACCCTAAGCTGAGACTCTCTATGTATTATGGTGGAATAGTAGATTATAAATAAGTATAAATGAATAATTAACTCTTGTCATCTGTCTAAGAATAATGAAATGGATGTGTTTATATAGGCATATCTAACCTTAAACCCTTCCAAAAGTTTAGGCTGATAAGGTCAACCCGATCGACCTATTATCATAATTGAGAAAAAAAATAGGTCATATACTAGGTCTACCATGGGCCAACCTAGTCCCTAATAAGATTTTTCAATAATGATACAAGGTCAATGTGGCTAATTATGTCATGTAAACTACCAAAAAGGGGTTTAGGTTAGGGAAAGGGTTAATGAAGATGGTAAAAGACTAGAAGAGGGTGAAAAATAGGAGGAAAAGATTAGAGGAATGTTTTTAAGAGATGGTTGGATTGATATTAAGTGGTAATAAAGGACAAAAATATTATGAAGTACCAATGGTCTGCCTACCCTTTTCTTGATGCACCCTTTAAGGTGTGCACTTAGAGAGATTGAGACTTGATAGGTTCAATCAAGATATAAAGCATCGGTAATTGATAAAGTTTTAAAATATTATGTGTATGCATATTACCCACTCAAATCTCATCATGTGTCACTTAGGTGCAGTAGGGGATGGTGCTTCAAGAAAGAACATAGTAACATACAATGTTGAAGCTAAAAAAAAAGTTACAGTATTTTAAAGCAAAAATAACTAAAAATAAATGATAGAAAGGGAAATAACTAAAAAGTAAAATAGATGTGTACCTTGACTTACCTTTATTACTAGATGATTATTTTTTGTGTTTGTATTTTTCATCATAGAGGGCACTGAGACTACTTTTGACAAACCCAAGGATACAAAACTAAATAGAAAAACAAAGGTAGGAAAGCCAAGATAACTAGTGCTATGTGGATGAGATGTACTTGGGAATTTGACAAGCTAGAGTGACAAGAACTATGTTAGACTAAATGACCAAGTCAAAATTTTAGAGTAAATTGAGTAACCAAAAAGCTAAGGCTATTAAAGACGGAAAAAATCAAACATGTAAACTTTAAGAAAGAAAGGTAAACTCACCAAGTCAAACCAAGGATACATGTCAAAAATGATGGTAATAAAACATCAAAGTAAAATAAGTAACAATCCTTACTTAAACAAAGATGGGCAAGCAAAAATGGTAAAACAACATTAAAAAGTGAGCAGTAAAAATACTTAATCATCAATGGAAAAAATGCATGAAAGAGAAAATAACTTTGGTGAGTGAGAAGTAACAAGCCAAGCTCACTCAAAAATAAAAAAAATTACATGAAAGTATAAATAGACTAAGGTTTCCACAAAAAGGGTGGTACAATAATGATAACTGGTAAAATAAATCAAGGCATGTATAGAAATGTAGAGCCATGGTGTAAAGAAAATAATCCATAGTTGCTTAACCATGTTTTAAAAAAAAAAAAAAGATAGATAAAACTCAAACAAAATAGTGCTAGCATGTTTTTAAAACATGAAGAAGAGGGAAGTAGAGAAGAAGGGAAAACAAATTTAGAATCACATGTGCCTATCAAGGGGGAAATGAAATGGGTGGAGGGGATAATGAAGGAAAAACCAAGGTAGAGAAATTCTTTATCAAAGTCAAGACACTCAAATTAAGGTTATCAAAACAAAATGAATTTCAACCTTAAGGACTCTAAAGAACTTATCTTAGCCACACAAGTCTTAGATCAACTAATGACATATGTATGTCATCCTATGAAGGCTATATGCATGAAAATTAAAATATACCTACCTTCCCATAATGTGTTCACTATTCCTTAGGACCCCTCACAGAGTCATTAGTCTATTATCAAGATTGGGTACTTGAGTGAGAAAGTAGGTAGAACCATAGAGTTTATTGAATTCTCCTATTCCAATCTACTGGCCTACCATACCCCAGAGGACCTCAGCTCTATGATGAGGCCAACTATGGATTTTGAGATTATATTGAAGATAGGAAATGCGCTTAGAATCACATCTTTTAGTGTGATATTGAATTTTGAAATTTGTATGATACCTTTTGTATATCAATGCCTTTTATTTCAAATGATTTGGATTTTAAATTTCTTTATGGATTTTTCTGCTTCTCCTCCATATGGATTTGGAAAACTAAATATGGGTACTAATGATGACTTTCATTTGAATACTTTGGACTTGGTTGGTAAGAGAGAGAACCCAAAGAGCATGGTATATAAGAATTTCATTAATGTAGGTGAAATAAAAGTGATATATTGACTTTGACCTTGTTTTATCTAATGTGGAGTGAAAGGAAAGGAAATCAAGAGAAATGAAACACGAAATAATTTATTATTATTTCAAATCACAAAAAATGTGACAAAGGGTGAAAAAGAGATACAATGATAGTTAAGTGTGATTTATTATCATAAGAATGATGGAAATGGAGGAAAACATTCTAACATCGATTATTGTGAAAATTTTATCTACAAAAGAAGTAAAAGCTAAAGTTGAGAAAAAATATCAGACACTTATAACTAGTACAAAACACATTATAGATGATAAATGAAAAGATGGTGATTTTATGAGGAGGGATAGGTCCTATCCATGGTCTTACACTATAAATAATAAAATATAAACCCAAGGGATGCCAAAAGCATGTGAAAAATAAATAAGATGAAGATGGTATTTATGAAGAAGGCCAAGTCCTGTCCATGGTCTTACACTGCAACTCACAAAAGAGAAACCCAAGGGGTCCCAAAAAGTGTGTAAAAAGTATGACAACAAAGAAGATAAAATAAAATCATGAGATCCATGGTTTTACTTTTCAACTCATGAGAAAAATGGAAACTAAAAGACTAAAAGGAAGGACTAAGGTTTTTGAAAAGAGAGAATTACTTATAGAAGGTGAGACCCATGTAAGTTTCCTACAAAAAGTGTTAGATATATAGCATATATAAAACATGACAAGAATGGAAGGACTCTAAGCTAACATCTATATCAAGGATGAGCATGTGAGAGACCAGCCTATGTGTCTCAAAAAGTTTCTTGAAGTTGAATTAGTTTGGTATCATGCCAGGTAGAATAAGAGTGGGCATCATAATATGCCTCAATGGGTAATTGGATATAGGGATGGGAATTATAATATGCCCCAAATTTTGAGATGATATATGGGTGGGAATCACAAGATGCCCCAAAGGCTAAAGTATTGTCTGGATGGGCATTGCAAGATGACCCAAAGGCTAAAAATAGGAAAAAAAAAGATAAGATTAAAGATCACCCCATATAGTGTTTGAATGGATTCAGGTTGTCCAAGAATATTATGATAGGAGATTTCATGATGTTGGAGAAAAAATAAAAAGGATGTTAAAAAAGAAGAATGATAGACAAAGAACTAATTCAGCTAGACAAAACTAAGTTAGCTAGACAAAAGAGTAAGGGTAATAATCAGATACAAGGTTGATTATGTACTACTAGATAGAAGGTAAAAGAGATGAATAAGAGGTAGATAAGGGTACAAAGTCATATAAGTTGACTCTGTACTATAGATAGGGTATGAAACTAAGCTGATAAGGATACACAGTTGACTAGGTCAACTTAGTACTGTAACTTGACTAGCAGAATACATAGTCTATTAGAGATTATACCAGATAAAATGATAATGTGCTAAAATGAGGATTTTTTTTGCAATATAATTGAATCAAGTGTAGACACCAAAATTGTGTCGAATCCCCTTGGTTCCTTACACACATTATTAATTTAAAATAAAATACTTATTTTGAACTAATGACGTCACCTTAGGACACCTCACCTAAGACACCTCGCTTTGGACACCTCACCACTAAGACCATTTCCTACCCCATAACTCACCTTATGACTAAGTCCTTCATATCTTAACTACCTAAGACCCATTCCAACCTTATGACAAACACTCATGCTTAATAACCTTGCCCATTGACTGTTCTCTAATGGCAAATACACTCGACGGATGGAGGAATGGGCAAAGGGCTAAAAATATCCCTTTTACCTATTCTCTAACCGCCAACGTCGGTCAATTATCGACCGACGTTGGTGGGATCACCAATGTCAGTTTACTTAAACCGAGTTCTAACCCCCAAAATGGCTAATCACAAATCCATAATCACTCTCTCACTCAGATCTGGCTCTCTCTCTCTTCCTCTCAGACTCTGAGACATCACCAGGCATCAAACTTCAACTAACACTACCTTGGCCAAAAAGACTCTACGCAAATCACTCCAGATTGAATTAGAACATCGCATAGAGACCTCAACATCAGCTGCAATAGGAACAAGCATTCTAATACCCTTGGTTTAGCCACAAGCAGAGCTAAGTATCCTTCTATTTCATTTCAGTATTTAGAATCCATTAGTAATTAGTGTCTATTTACTATTTCTGAATACAATCAACCCGACCCGACTTTCTTCCTGGAAAGGCTGAAAAGCCTTCCTCCCATTCTTATCCATTTACATACCAATCCTTTGCCTTTTCCCCCTCTCAGACCCTATTTACTATCTTGCAACCCTGCATAGACCCAGACTCCTTCCAGACCCCTCTATCGACCACAGACACATTCTAAAACCTATCCAAGGCCCATTGCCCTGACTGACATTGACCACCACCCCTAATGACATCGGCAACAATGACCAACTGATGATGGTAGAACTACTGATGTCAGCGATTGTCACAGACTGACTACAAAGAAATAGGTATGCATTATCTATTTTCCTCTTCGTTAGTCATTTGTCATTTCTTTATTTATGACACTTTTTTTATCAATAAGTGGACTGTCATCCCTCAAAGAAGTCTTTGCACTTCTGAGACCGAGCTTTGCTTGGTAGTCCACCATGTATCTATCTAACATTTTCTTTGTTTGAGTCTCTTTCTCTCTACAGGTGTCATCCTCCACAGCCAAAGAAGAGCTCCTTCAATCATCTGGATACAGTGCGCAACTTAATCTGGGTATCATTTAACCCCTAACCATTATCTTTAGTTTCTTATTTCTTCTAAATATTAAATAGCAAAAATGAGTAGAAACATTTTGGCACGCCTGGTGGGACCCTGGGGTTTTCCTTGGGTTCATTTCTTCTAAAAAGCAAAATTTCATATAGTTGCATTAGGCAAAAGATTTCTTCTTGCATCCTTCCTCTTCTTTCTTTTTATTTCGAAAAAAAATCATAAGCACAAGTTAAAAAGAAATGCTTCTTTTTCTTCTTGTCACTTTTTCCCTGCATCTTAGAGTAGTGAAAATTCATACTCTTAACCTTTTCCTCACTTGTTTGCATCTGAACAAAACATTTTAATTTGGGTTAAAATTTTATTACATTTCATTCCTTCTTGAATGCATTTTTTTAGCTCATCTAGTAATTAAAAATGCATTATGAATAAATCATAGTGCACATATGTTACACAACCTGACCACATTCACAAAATCAAACATCTAAACATACTTGAGACAAGGCCCGACTAGGATTTCACCACCTAGCGGATACCTTACCCTTCCTGACGATCCTACTTGGACTTCACAACCAAGGGGAGGACCCACTCTATTCTTTGGCAGAGTATAAACTCTAGGTGAAGTATATATTGGCTAAGCGACCCAGCTCAGCTTTGGGATCATGAAGTGAGGGGAGCAAGCTCCTAGCACCAGGCCACGTACGGAGCCTAATACAGATTTTGAGCACTAAAACATAACTTGAAACCAACCTTAGACTACCTCTTTAGGACCCGTTCTAAAAGCCCAATTCCCAAACATATTCTTTTAAGGCTTAAGCCACCATGACTCTAAAAATTTATTCTTAGGAATTTAACATTTAGAGGTTGCTTGCCTTCATCTAATTTTCTATTTTTATCTAGTTTTTTGAGCTGGTAAGGATGCATCATTTTGAGACCAAAAACAACTCAGAATTTTTCTTTTCTTCCAAAAACTTTCAGTTTTCTAAGTTTCTAGAAATACACAGACACTGACCTCAATTTTTCCACTGACGTCGGTCACTTATCTTCACCAACATCGGTTATATTACTGTCATCAGCAACTTTTCATAACTGACATCAGTTTTTCAACTGACATCGGTCACTGTCAACATATTTTCTTCCAAAAAAGCAAGCATAAAACCTAAATTTTTTGCTGTCAAACATAACTTCTAGTTTTTTGAAGCTGAAACACATAGTTTCTAAAACCTGAACACATTTTTCCTTGAATGGTTTTGACACGTAAGTCAAGCCAAAACTCTTGTTGACCACGCAAGGCAACAACCACTTCCACCTTCGCCTTTCATACCAAGTCCCTTAATGGAGTATATGTCAAATACTGAGCGTACTCCTATCCAGCCTACCCCCACCAATCAATCTCCTATTATTCTTAAAGGAGATCAAGACTTTGAGAGATTACTTGACCACAATGTCAAGGCTCTCCAACACTATCTCGTGAGAAGCCAAATGCGAGACCCTTTAGGTAATCCTGATTATGGGATGCCAACTTCCATCACTAAAGCGGTAATGACATCAACAACATCTGCTACCCAGCCTTTTATAACTCAAAATATTACCTCGACCAATAGCCCAACCATGGCCAATCCTCAAGATTTGGCCTCTTTTTATATTTTTAGACCTACCTCTATCAGGGTTTTTGTACCCCCTCAACCACAATCAATTTAACCAAGTTTTACACCATACCAGAACTTGATTGTCTCAACTCCACACACTCTTGCACCTATAAACGTGGGAGTGACTACCTATCCTTTTACCAATGCTACCATTCAACCACCTTTGGTGGTAGCTAGTCAACTTGTGCCCTCCAAATTCACGGCACAAGCCCCTTTGACCTCAACATCAGTCCTTATGATGAACTACCAATACATTGCACCTATACAAATGCAACCAAGTACGTCATATGCCCCTCTCAACACCTTCCAAGTACCTTACAACCTAGGGGGTGCCCCACCTGCCAATCCATCAGCCGATCTAATCAAGATGTTGATGGATAAGATGTCCAACCTTGAGACATCCATTTCCGGTTCAAGCAATGTTCTTTCATACAAACAAGTCTGAAACAAAACCATTCACCCTTTAGTCCCCATTCAACCATATCCTAACCAGTGGGAACTCCCCAAATTTACTTGATTTTAGAGTAAAGAGGACCCACAACAACATCTACGAGCGTTTAGACATGCTTGTTACCTCATAGCACATGATGATGCATTACTACTTCACACATTTCCCATGTCACTTTCTGGCGCCGCCCTTGATAGGTATAGTTCTATTGCCAGTCATTCCCTCTTTTCCTTCACTCAGCTTGCCCAATTATTTCTTGACCACTTTTCAATCAACATCACCAAAAAGGTCTCCATTATAAACCTTTATTCTATTTGACAATTCGATGATGAGTCCATAGCTGACTTCGTTGCCCATTGGAGAGGTTTGATTAACCAAATCTCCTTTTCACTTCCTCAAACTGAGCTCATTGAGCTCTTTTCAAGAGCATGTGCCAAGCACATCTCATCTACTTTATGGGTTCAAACATTCCACACATTTGATGAAGCTTTCACCATGGCCCAAAAGCTTGAACTCTGCGCAGTCGAAGAAGACAAGGTCACATTGCATAGTAAAAATAATAATGCAAAAACCAATGACCCTCCTTCCAAACCTTCTTCTACCCACTCCAAGTCTAAGGGATCAACAAATGCTATAGTCCTTAGACCATCATCTTCAACAACAACCAACCCATCTCAACCTTCCACATTAGAATATATCGCAAGACAATTCCAACAACGATACATACAACGTCAATACACTCCAATAGGAGAGTCATAAGCTTCCGTGTTGGATAAACTAGTCAAGCAGGGGGTCCTCAATCTCCCTCAAATCTGACTGCCTCAATTTGACCCCTCAAAAGCCATCCCTACATGGTATAGGGAAAATGACTTTTGTAATTATCATCGTGTCCAAGGTCATGACACAGACAACTGTAAAACATTCAAAAACATCATCCAAGACATGTTGGACAAAGGGGATCTTGTTTTGGATAACACACATGTGCCGGCCAACCAAAACATGGATGTCTTTAGACAACCATTTCCTAATCATCCCCCAAGTCAGCATAACATTCAGACCATGGCTGATGACCTTCAAGAGCATAATATACGCACAGTCGACATGGTTTCTAACCAACCTCTTCCACATTTTGAAGAGGTTAATACACCTATTTGTCCACCACAGGTAGAAGAGCCCTCTTCTCCTATTTGTCCTCCACAGATGGAGGATAATTCTCCATCTAACCCATTTTCACACATGGGAGGGTCTACTTCAACTTTTCCCATATTAGAGGTTATTTTGATAGCACCAACGCTGGTTGCCTCACTCTCATCCTTCTTATCATCAATGGGGGATCATACTTCCCCCACTCCTAGACCACACATCAAAACCATGATCATCCCTCCACTCTTTCCACTTAAAGAGCCAAATTCTCCAACCCCTTCTCCGTCGAGAGAGGAACTTGCCACCTCACCCACTTTGGCTAAAGAAGATCCAGTGAAGGTAGATTTGAACCTCACCCCACACAATAGTTGTCCTCACATCATACCAAAGAAGGCTAATAAACCACATCGGAGAACTCCTCCCCCACCTTCACCATTGCCCTCTATTTTGGGCCCACACCCATCTACTTTAATAGGAGTGCTCCCAACTCTAACGCCTCTCAAAAACAAATCACCTCCATTACTACCTTTACCTGGAAAAAACATACCTCCTCCAAAACATCCAACACCTCTCACCACAAAAGTGCCATCTACACGTGTGGTCACACCACCAAATAAAAAGATGGTATGAAAAACTCCTCCTACAACTCCTAAACAGAAGTTGTCAACATCTACTACAACAAAGAGTGTAAACCCATTAAAGGGTTCTTATGCTTTGATGTTATGTCGATTGTTGTAGTCTTCTAGCATCACTCTTCCACCTATTAAACCATATCAACCTCTCAGACCAAAACCATCTTGGTTCGATGACACTAAAATCTGCTTGTATCATTACACACCTGGACATGATACTGAGCATTGCTGCGCCCTTAAAGTTGTCATTCATCGGCACTTGAAAAAGGACACCCCTCACATTGAGGCTTCTTTTGACAAACATTCGACATCATCACATGCCTCTCAAACATCCTCACCTAAATCAGGATCCCCATACAAGACTATGGTCCCTTTATCACCTTCTCCACCTTTATTCGAAATCAACACTGTTAATGTGGCCACTAGGCCCCAAACCGTGAAGGATAAAGGAAAAGACCAAACTTCTACACCTCTAACATATCCATTATTTGTCAAGACCTCTCAACCAACACAACCCAAGATTTCTATCTTGGGCATATATCAATCAACATCTCTGGGGGAAATTCCTCCTAACCTCTCTAGTCCACATGACATTTGGTACAAATGACTTGTGGACTACTTGACATATTTTATCATACCTCCTAACCTCTCTAGCAATGCATAGCAGGATTTTATCAAAAGTACTGCCCAATACACCATGCTAGGGGGACTTCTTTACAAACGAGGCTTAGACGGCCTCCTTCTTCGATGCCTAACAACCACTAAGACTTCCCATATCATCAAACAAGTCCATGATAGGATTTGTGGGGGGCATTTCAGTGGTAACATGGTTGCCAAGTGCATCTTCCACCTGGGCTATTATTGGCCCACCCTTAACCAAGACTGCAACAACTATGTTCGATGTTGTACAAAATGCCAACAACATACTAACCAACTTCACGTCCAACATCGACCAAAACACACCCACAACAATAATATGAAAGAGTGAGATTTCAAAATTAGAGATCTCATCCTTACAGAAGACCAACATGTGACTAATTTGAAAAGAAGCAAATGGGGCAAGTTTGCTTCTAATTGACTCAGACCTTACATTATAACACAAGCATGGATCAGACACTTATAGTCTATCTTCTTTCGAAGGCTGGCGAAAACTTGAGCCCCTTAATGCCTTACATCTTTGACCATTTTATTGTTAGTCAAGTAATCATTCACTTGACATTTAACTTGAGCTCATCCCTTGAGCAACACCCCCATCATCATCATCCCTACTCCTTTCAACCCTTTTTCCTACAAACATTAGTCAACCCTTTTGTCAAGCATGAATGCTTTATCCTAATAAAAGGGGAACCCTAAAACCTCGATAGTCAAGTCCATGACCAAAAGTTTAGTCAACCAAACAAAAATAAAAATGGGATGCCCATTCACAGGTCATAAACTATAAATGAAGACTACTCCCTCGAAGGATAGCTGCATCATTGCTGTAATAACTAGACTGCTCCCTTGAAGGATAGCTATTCACAGACATCTAAACATATAAAGCAGAATATAGACCACTCCCTTGAAGGATGGCTATGCCTAAATTTTGCTACATACTCAACACCCTCTCAGAAGCTTCCCACATCGATTAGCTACCATATGACCACAAATCAAGACAAAACATCCCCAAGTGGACTTCCCGCATTGATTAGTCTACTAAAAAAACAAATTTTGAATGACAAACTATTAAGTTATGGACTTGTCTATAGTCATTCTCAGGGTCACCTATAAAAAGGGCAACATTGTTCCTGCCAAAAAGGGTTACCCCATCCTCACATATCCCATAATCAAACCTATCACCCCAACGTACTCAAGGGATTTTGAGCTCACTTAATGTCAATTGATTCAAATACTTCTCTAACATAAACCAATGGTCAACGACATAATGCATGAACGGGGCTTTTGTTTCCAAAAACCTTATCTATGCAATCATTATAGTCCTTATCAATGAAAGAGCAATGCGCCTTTCACTTCTTATACATCTTGGTCACACATAACCAGACCATTATCTAACCAAAACCAACCAAACCAAACCAAACATTTTCAGACCACTAATATGACATAGCCCATTCACACTAGTTTCTATGGACAGAAATACACATAGAAACTATCGACCAAACACAATTTATGTCAAGCATAAACCATTACTTTTTGAAGCATAAATATAGTCATTTCATTTTTAGCATACACCATCACCAATATGGAAAATTGCTAGAGGTGAAAAACCACATAACCAATGTTACAGAATACACCATCACATAATATGGAAAAGGCTGTAACATCATCATACCCTCATCAACACTAACATAACCAAACCAACTATAACCTCGACTCTCTTCTTCCCTTTTGGGGAGAACTACATTGGCCTGAGGCCCTTAAAAATAAGGGCTATGTAGGTAGCACTCAATTGACATGGAATCTTTTGGGGTTAGCTCAGCCACCCATTTGTTCATCTACCAGATGGACAAACCATATAACCTTTAAACCACGACTTAACCTAGTTAAAACCAATCCATAACCTACACTCTTCCTTTCTTTTTGGCAAGAACTACATTGGCTTGAGGCTCTTAAAATAGGGGCTATGTAGGCAACACTCAGTCTTCTAAGGTTAGCTCGGCCATTCGTTTGACAGACCAACCATATTACCTTTAACCATGACCAAACACCCAGCCTTGACATTGCAGAAGTCACCTTTGACTTCTCATGGGGCACATTGGCGATCACATACATCTCCCTGAATACAACAAACACAACACTTGAGATCACTTATATCTCAATGTGACCCGACCAACGACCATGACCATTTTTGAGATAACTCTACCTTGGTTGTTTTGATTGCATATATGCTACCTCACGAATAGATAGCAAATTGTACGCATCCCACATTACAACCCTCACAAGTATCAAATTACACCCAAGTTGATCCCTACTACTTGTGACATTTTCATGTTTTCCAGGAGCACTTCTTAAGCCTAGGATACTTGGAACACAATGACCATTAGAGCTATAGCTTTGATCATTTAACCCAATCAAATATGACTAAATGCTGGGGCCCAGTTACTTTGATTTTAGCACTCCTCGACCTTGATCGTGACAATTTGACCTATCTATCACGTGAAGTGGTATACATGCAATCTCAACTATTGCAGCATTCACACTCCAAATTCACCATACCCATCGACTGCCTATCAAATCGTCAATCAATTTCAGGTTCCCTTCCCTCAACTCCTGCTTTGAGGAGGAATACCTCATCACATACCTGGGGTAACTTACTCCTATTTTTGTCTTGAAGTTTGTCAAGAACAACCAACAAGACAAAAAGGGGCAAATGTAGAAACCAAAATTGTGTCGACTCCCCTTGGTCCCTTACACACATTATTAATTTAAAATAAAATACTTATTTTGAATTAATGACATCACCCTAGGATACCTCACCTAAGACACCTCGCTTTGGACACCTCACCACTAAGACCATTTCCTACCCCATAACTCACCCTATGACTAAGTCCTTCATATCTTAACTACCTAAGACCCATTCCATCCTTCTAACCAACACTCATGCTTAATAACCTTGCCCATTGACCATTCTCTAATAGCAAATACACTCGACGGATGGAGGAATGGGCAAAGGGCTAAAAATAGCCCTTTTACCTATTCTCTAGCCACTGACATCGGTCAATTATCGATCGACGCTGGCGGGATCACCGACGTCAGTTTATTTAAACTGAGTTCTAACCCCCAAAATAGCTAATCACAAATTTGGAATCACTCTCTCACTCAGATCTTACTCTCTCTCTCTTCCTCTCAGACTCTGAGACATCACCAGGCATCAGACTTCAACTAACACTCCCTTGGCCAAAAATACTCTACACAAATCACTCCAGATTGAATTAGAGCATCACATAGAGACCTCGACATCAGCTGCAATAGGAACAAGCATTCTAACACCCTTGGTTCAGCCACAAGCAGAGCTAAGTATTCTTCTATTTCATTTCAATATTTAGAATCCATTAGTATTTAGTGTCTATTTACTATTTCTAAATACAATCAACCCGACCCAGCTTTCTTCCTGGAAAGGCTGAAAAGCCTTCCTCCCATTCTTATCCATTTACATACCAATCCTTTGCCTTTGCCCCCTCTTAGACCCTATTTACTATCTTACAACCCTACACAAACCTAGACTCCTTCCAGACCCCTCTGTCAACCACAAGCACATTCTAAAACCTATCCAAGGCCCATTGCCCTAACTGACATCGACCACAACCCCTACCAATGTCGGCAGCCTAACCGACATCAACAACATTGACCAACTGATGATGACAGAACTATTGATGTCGGTGACTGTCACAGACTGACTGCAAAGAAATAGGTATGCGCTATCTATTTTCCTCTTTGTTAGTCATTTGTGAGTTCTTTATTTATGACACTCTTTTTATCAATAAGTTGACTGTCATCCCTCAAGGAAGTCTTTGCACTTCTGGGACCGAGCTTTGCTTGGCAGTCCACCATGTATCTATCTAACATTTTCTTTGTTTGAGTCTCTTTCTCTCTATAGGTGTCATCCTCCATAGCCAAAGAGGAGCTCCTTCAATTGTCTGGATACGGTGCGCAACTTAATCTAGGTATCATCTAACCCCTAACCATTATCTTTAGTTTCTTATTTCTTCTGAATATTAAATAGCAAAAATGAGTAGAAACATCAAGAAATGAAAGAAAACACATAAATAATTAGATAAATATGAGTGATCCAATTTGGGCACATAACACAAAAACTTGCACCAATGCTATCCAATGTAAGTTTTTAAAATACAACACATAATGATCAGAGAGCAAGCAGTCAACTTAAAAGTACATCCTAACTAAGTGGTCATCTTGTGTGTTATTATAATATTATAAACTATTATTTTAAGTGTGATAAGAATTTTTTCTAAAAATAGGAAACTATAAAGCAAGGGATCTTTTAATATGTTTAGGTTGAAAGGGGTCTGTATTGGCAATGGTATTGGCTTGGTATTGAGGCCTACCCCTCACTTCATAATCCCATAGTGATAAGGGTGCCAGGTGTTTTTACAATATATACTATTAACCACATATTTATATGTGGCTAGAAAACCAAGTTAGATCCCCACTTGGTGATGAATTTCAAGTAGATAGGCCTCGAGAAGACAAATGTTAAATGTATTTTGAATATTGTGTGATTTGGTAGTGTGTGCAAAAATAGAAAACTAGTGTAACTAAACGGTAAGTTGATAAACCGCCTAATTAGACTTTGTGATATATTATAAGCATGTAAACAACTGAAAGTGTGAATTAATTACTAGAAAATAATTATTAATTCACAAATTAAGAATGGTATAGATTTAGTTCAAATAACATTGTATGTAAATAGTATATAATAGAGTCAACTGGGTTGCTACTATTCTACGAAAGCAAAATTCTTTAAGAATATATTCAACTAGGTTGACTCAGTCTTTTAGACAAAAGATAAGCTACAAAACTAAGTCAATCAGGTCAACTTAGTTTGCTATAGGGTTGAAATTTTAAAAATGCTAACTTATTAAAAACAAATCTAGAATGAAATACTGAAATGATTGAGAAAGAAATAGAGGAACCTTGGTGGGTTGAAAGATGATTAGGATTGTAAATTGTATACTAAAGTGCCTTGAATGTTTCTTTCAAATTATGTAAACTAAGTTGACCTGTTCAACCTAGTTTGTTGATCTAGATGTTGTTTAAGAGACTAAGTTAACCTATTTGACTTAGTTTGTTTATCTGGATGCTAACTGAAAGACTAAGTCAACCTATTCAACCTAGTTTGTTGATTTGGATGCTAGTAGAAATATTAAGTCAACCTATTTGACTTAGTTTTTTTATCTAGATGCTAACTGAAAGACTAAGTCAACCTATTCATATAGAATAGAGTCAACTGGGTTGCTACTATTCTACAAAAGCAAAATTATTTAAGAATATATTCAACCAGGTTGACTCAGTCTTTTAGACAAAAGATAAGCTACAAAACTAAGTCAATCAGGTCAACTTAGTTTGCTATAGGGTTGAAATTTTAAAAATGCTAACTTATTAAAAACAAAACTAGAATGAAATACTGAAATGATTGAGAAAGAAATAGAGGAACCTTGGTGGGTTGAAAGATGATTAGGATTGTAAATTTTATACTAAAGTTCCTTGAATGTTTCTTTCAAATTATGTAAACTAAGTTGACCTGTTCAACCTAGTTTGTTGATCTAAATGTTGTTTGAGAGACTAAGTCAACCTATTTGACTTAGTTTGTTTATCTGGATGCTAACTGAAAGACTAAGTCAACCTATTCAACCTAGTTTGTTGATTTGGATGCTAGTAGAAATATTAAGTCAACCTATTTGATATAGTTTGTTATCTAGGACTAAAGAAGAGTATTATGTCGACCTATCTGATTTAGTAACTTGTATCTAATGAATACTTGCACATAAATAACATAGTCATTTTGATGTGACTGTGTGTCAAACCTGCACAAAGAAATTTATAACTATACTAGATGGTCTAATATAGTATCACAAATATGGAAAAATAATAAAATGATTGAAATTAAATCATGAAAGAAAACTTGCAAGGGTTAGATTTCACATCAGGTTTACTAGAATGTATGCAATGAGAAATGTAGTAGATCTACAAATCAATCTTAACTCAGAGAAGATAAATCCTACTTACACTTCCAATTGGGGATACATTAGATAATCATGGTCATGATTAATATGGATCCATTAGACCTAATCAAGGGATCTCTTACCATAATTAATATCACTAGTGAGGGTTTCAAAGCCTCCAATCAAGCAAAACTACACAATAACCTTAACTAGGTCCTATATTTTCATATTCACTAAACTAATAATAAGTAAATTAAAAATTTAATCTAGTTCTCACCAATGCTTGTGGCACAAAGTGGGAGTAATAAAAAATAAAAGTAAACATACATAAGAGAATCCTATTTAAGCTATGTATAGGTAAAACTCTAATGCATGGATAGAGAAATGTATTCAAAATCCATTACTTATGCTATTTATATCTACTAAAGAGAGGAGAAAATTTATAGATATTTACCTTAAATATTAACTTGCCAAGATTGAATCTCTCCCTTGGCCAAAGGTACTTCTCAAGACGTTGTTATGGTTTGCAGGTATCACTAAGAAAGGCCAAATCATCCAAGACTTCTTCACAAGACAAGATTCTTCTCCAAGTAGAAACCCTAAGCTAAGACTCAAGTAGAATGATAGAAGATTTGATTGTAAAGAAGATCAAATGAATAATTAACTCTTGTTGTGTCTTTAATAATAGAGAAATGGATGTGTTTATATAGGTGGATCTAACCCTAAACCCTTCTAAAAGTTTAGGCTGACAAGGTCGACCCAAATGACCTAATATCGTAATTGAAAAAAATAAACTAGGTCATGGACTAGGTCAACCATGGGCTGACCTAGTCACTAATAAGCTTTGTCAATAAGGATACAAGATTGATATGGTTGAATATGTCATGTAAACTACCAAAAATGGGTTTAAGTTAGGGAAAGTATTAATGAAGATGGTAAAAGACTAGAGAAAGGTGAAAAATAGGAGGCAAATCCTAGGGGAATGTTTTTAGGATATGGTTGGATTGATAGGAAGTGGTAATAAGGGACAACAATCCTATAAAACATTAGTGGTCTGCCCACCCCTTTCTTGATGTACCATTTAAGGTGTGCACTCAAATAGATTGAGAATAAATAGGTTTATTTAAGATAGAAAGCATTATTAATTTATAAAGTTTGAAAATATTATGTGTACATATGCCCCACTTGAAGCTCATCATGTGTAACTCAGGTGCAACAGGGGATGATGCTTTGATAAAGAACATAGTAACACACAACACTGAAGCTAAAAAAATTTGTAGTATTTTAAGCAAAAATAACTAAAAGTAAATGACATAAATGGAAATAAATGAAAAGTAAAATAGATGCATACCTTGACTTACCTTTATCACTAGATGTTTATCTACTATGTTTGTAATTTTGATCATCGAGGGCACAAATACTACTTTTGACAAACCCAAAGATACAAAATTAAAGAGTAAAAACAAATAAATGCAAGAAAGCCAAGATAACTGGTGCCATGTGGAAGGGACATACTTGGGAATTTGGCAAGTTGGGGTGACAAGTGATATGTTAGACCAAATTACCAAGTCAAAATTTTAGAGTAAATTGGGTAACCAAAAATCCACGGTTACTAAAGATAAAAAAACTCAAACAAGTAACCTTAAGTAAGGAAAACTCACCAAGTCAAACCAAGGATACATGTAAAAAAATATGGTAATAAAACATCAATGTTAAATCAGTAATAATCCTTACTTAAATAAAGATGGGCAAGCAAAAATGGTAAAACAACATTGAACAATGAGTAGTAACAATACTTACTTAATCATCAGTGGAACAAATGCATGAAAGGGAAAACAACATTGATGAGTGAGAAGTAACAAGCCAACCTTACTCAATAATGAAAAAAGTACATGAAAGTAGAAATTGACACATGTGTCCAAAAAAAGGGTGGTACAATAATGATAAATGGTAAAAGAAATCAAGGCATGTCTATGAATGTAGAGCCATGGTGTGAAGAAAATAATTATAGTTTTCTCAAGCATGTTATTTTTTTCTAAAGATAGATAAAATTAAAAAAAGGAGTGATAACATGTTTTTAAGATGTGAAAAAGAGGGAAGTAGAGAATAAGGGAAAACAGACTTAGAATCACATGTTCCTATCAAGGGGGGAAATTAAATGGGTGGAGGGGCAAATGAAGGAAAAAAAAGGTATAAAAACTCTTTATCAAAGTTAAGACACTCAAATTAAGGTTGTCAAAATAAAAGGACTTTCGAACTTAAGGACTCTGAAGAAATTCTCTTAGCCACACAAGTCTTAGGTCAAAAAATAAGTATGTATATCATCCCATTAAGGCTATATGCATGAAAATTAAAATGGACCTACCTTCCCACTATGTTTTCTCTATTCCTCAAGACCCCTTACAGAGCGACTGGTCTACTGTGAAGATTAGGTACTTGCATGAGAAATTAGGTAGCACCATAGAATTTGTTGAATTCTCTTATTCCAATCTACTGACCTATTGCACCCCAATGGACCTTGACTCTATGATGAGGCCAACTGTGGATTTTGAGCTTCAATTGGAGATAGATATGTGATTATAATCATGTCTTTTAGTGTGATATTGAGTTTTTAAATTTATATGTTTCCTTTTGTATATCATTAACTTTTGTTTCAAATTATTTGGATTTTAACTTTCTTAATGTTTTTTTATATTCCTCCTCCATATGGATTTGGAAAACCAAACATGGGTGTTGAAGATGACTTTCATTTGAATATTTTGTAATTGGTTGGTAAGAGAGAGAACCCATAGAGCATGGTGTCTAAGAGTCTTGTTGATGTAGATGAAATAAAAGTGCTATCTTGACTTTGAACTTATTTTATTAAATGTGGAGTGAAAGGAATGGAAATCAAGAGGGATGAAACATGCAACAATTTGAATTATTTCATATCACAAAAAATGTGACAAAGGGTGAAAATGGGATACAATGACAATAAAGTGTGATTCCTTATCATAAGAATGAGGGAAATGGAGGAAAACATGCTAACATATATTGTTGTGCAAATTTCATCTACAAAAAAAGTGAAATCTAAAGTTGAGAAAAAATATCAAAAACTTATAACTAGTGCAAAACACATTCTAGATGAGAAATAAAAAGATGGTAATTTTATGAGAAAGGCCAGGTCCTATCTATGGTCTTACACTATAACTTATAAAAGATAAACCCAAGGGGTTCCAAAAGCATGTGAAAAACAAATAAGATGAATATGGTATTTGTGAGGAAGGCCAGGTCTTATCCATAGTTTTACACTACAAATCACAAAAGAGAAACCCAAGGGATGCCAAAAAGTGTGTAAAAAGTATGAAAACAAAGAATACAAAAGGAAATCACGAGGAAGACCAAGTGCTATCCATAGTTTTATAATGTAACTCATGAGAAAAAATGAAAGCAAAAGACCAAAAGGAATGACTAAGGTTTTTGAAAAGCAAGTACTGATTGCAGAGGGTGAGACTTGTTATCACATAGGTTTTACACTCATTCCTTGATGTAGAATATCTCATTGTGCAATACCTAACAATACAATGGAAAAACCTCCAAATTGTGGGAATTTGGAAAATTGAGGTTAACCTTTGGACAAGTCAACTTCCTTTCACTAAATTCGATACAACAGATAAAATACCAGCTTTGTATAAATTTTACTCCTTTAGTGTTCCTGATCCTAAACTAGTTTTTGACTGGGAAAAGAGTCAAGAAGGAAATTCGGAACATTAAAATGGTGATTGCACCAAATATTTTAGTGGGTCTTAGTGCTTATTTAAATGAACACAAGAGAATAGAAAATCAATTGAAATTTATTTGAGGACAATCTCATGCAAATGAGAAAATCAAAGGCAATATTTAATATTTTTTGTAGAAGGGATAATATTGATTTATTTTATCAAATAATCATATAAAAGGGTAGAGAATACCATAAATTAATTATTGTGACTAGAATAAGAACTCTAATATCCATAAATACTCAAATAATTTCCATACATAAGGATTCCTTAGACAAGAAAAGAAAAATATTCAATTTATTTTATTCTCCAGGTTACAACTTGTAGAAAATACATTCAAAATGTAGAATAATATTCATAACAACAAAAAGATAGATTGATCCATGGGGTCTACCCATATTTATACAAAAATATCCCATAGATGAGATGTAGTTATCAAAACTTAAACACCTAATAGAAGAAACCACACAGATCTAGAACTCCATGAAAAAGAGGTGTGATATTCTATTTATGGCATCCTTGACTTTGTAAAATGGTTTGGAAAGTATCATGCAAGAGTTAGGTGTGATGCTTATCTTGGAATAACATAGATGGAACTAGAAGATCTTCATACAACACTTCCCTTTCTTCATGCAACTGGAGGTAGCTCTTCATACAAATGTATGACACCCAAAATAGAACTCAACATTGTATCAAAAGATAACTTTGAAACGTTACTTTTGTAAAACCCTAACTTGTAATTTACAAGTGAGACTTTTATAACTTAAAAGTCACATCACCTTGTCAAAATGAAATTTGCAATTTTCTATAGATGCTTTTACACTTATAACAATTATAACTTGTCAAAATAGAAAGTGTAATTTGCAATTGTGCTTTTTAAAACTTTCACTCTGTCAAAAATATAAAGTGTAACATACATTTTTCTCTTTCTCAAAAAGATTTAAAAAGATAGTTACAACTTTACAATGTTTTAAAATAATGAAACCACAACATATGAAAATATTTCAATAGAAAGAAATTAATTAATATATAAAACTTCTTCAGCCTTCTTATCTTTCTTGACCTATAGCTTTTGGACATATGCATCAAATGCCTTGAAAATTTCCTATATTATTTCTTCATTTGGTCTGAAGGAGTAAAGGTTAGAGGTTGAAAAATTTGATACTATTTCAAATAATTCTTTCTTGAAAGTCTTGATTCCCTACATGTTTGTTCTCATCTTATCTAGTGCATTCTCATACTTGATATAACGATGGATAGAACTTAGGGTGAAAATTGTACTCTTTGTAGATTCTTTTTTGACTACTAAATTAAACTTATTCCAAACATCCTCTACTTGAAAGAGGTTATCTTCATCATCTTCTGACTATTATGACATCATATTCATCATTGCTTCAATGTCATGCAACATATCAATAACTTTGTCATGTGCTAACTTAGCTTTTTTGGGCAGCTTATGTGAGTATCCTTATTCAAAATTAAGATGCTCTATGCAAATCCTCTTGCTCTACATCATTCTTCACTATCTTCATATCAAGGAGGATATCCATGTCTATATAATCCACAACTGTCAACTTGGGATAATATAGATTCAATGTTTATATTTCTCCTTCATATTCATCAACCTATTTTCTTACAAAATTCTCTCTCTAATAACTTCATAATGGCCCATTATTATATAAATAACCTTTTTACCCTTAGAAATTAGTTTTTCCAACCATTATTTGGTATCCCTTACCATATTATAAATCTCAGTCACTGAATCAATTATTACTTGATTTGGAATTTGGCTAACTAGCTGTACTGACTCTGGTTGTTCTGATGATCCACTGGGATCTATGAACTTGTTTAATGCAGCTATAAGTTGATCAAATTTATTATTCAATTCATCCTTGGTTGCCTTATCATGATCTATTATTTCAAAGAGAGAGTTGATGATAGCTTGGAAATCATGTTTTAACCCTTCTCTTATTGGTCATTCAAGGTAGATCTTTTAAATCTGATGATCTCCCACCACAAGATTTTTCTTTGATTATTTCAGTGGGAGTACAGCAATTTCAACAAATATTTCTCTTTTATCATTACTAAGTATTATGGAGAAGCTCTGAGGAGTAGACTTGGACTTATTCTTTACCTCTGATAAGCCAAAGTCTAGTGTGTTAGGGGAAATCATTTTCTTCCACTTGTTTCCCACTAATCATGCTAGCCAACTGGGGGTAGCATATGGTTGTGTGGATACTGTTGACGCAGGAAATTACACCCAGTGGCAGGAAAACAAGTTCCTGCCTTCTCCTCACAACATGGAAACTCCTCTCTCACTTGTGGGACAATGAAGTTGGAGGGGAGAGTCTCTAGGTAAGGGCTAGCTCCCTTTGATGTATCATGTTTGTTTTAGGCAGTGCAAATACATACAGGTATATATATAAATGGCTATATAAACTAGGGGGATGAAAAGGGAAGAAAATACAGAGGAAAAAAAACAAACTACTCTAAGGAGGTGATACACCAAAACAAGATGACCTTCTCACACCCACTCTCAAAATCAGACAAACACACCTATATGCTTCACCCTTGATAGAAGAAAATTTTTGCAAACTTGACAAGGAGGTAAAAATGAAAGATACAAAAGGGAGGTTCACCAAAGGTGTTGTGAGGAGCAATTTGTAGATGATCCCCTCTGTTCTATACTCCAAAATAGAACTCTTCTCCTATCAGCTGTAGATGGTGCCTTGTAGATAGCTGGTGTGTTGGTGTTGAACCTGTGAGAACATCAAAGACAATGAATGAACACAAATCAACACTCAGGACATACATAGAATATCTATCCAAGAAGAGGTAAAGCTATGTTTATAGATTTAGGTAGAAATTTTAGCAGGGCTGCACCTTGTAAAATTTTGAAAAGATAATATTACAAATGAACAAGTTCCTAATATATATGGAAAGTCCAAGAGGCTCATTTGGCACTGATTAGTTATAAGTGGCCTATTGCATCTATTCATGAAAGGAAACAAGTCGTTCAAAATCTTTAATGAACTATGCACTTTATCCCCTTAAAATCTACCTTTGTCAAGGTTAATATGCGATTTGCCTTCTCATTTAATGAAAAATAGAGAAAATCAGTTGCTTTACCAGCCGCTTGCATCCCAAATGATCAATTCACTAGTGCTATTTCACCTACTGGAGTCGCTTCTCAGATTAGCGCCAGTTGGACTGACTGCTTACTCATTCCTTGCTTCTCACTTTAGTTTTCCTCCATTTTGTCTTATCTGGCCTGCTCGATCCCTGGGGCAAATTTTTAGCAAGTCGCTTCATTTTGTCAAACTTGACATCTTCATCGACGTCCTTGTGCCTTGTTAGCAACCAGATCCATGCTATGCTTCTACGGTATTTTTCTCTTTTAATTGTGGGCACCTTTTCCTTTGTTAACTCGATGGGTCCCTTTGTGTTTTAGACTATCTGCGGCTTGCTTGATTCTTTGGTGGGTCACTTATTTATCGTAGATTGCTCCCTGGCTTTTAATGTCTCCACGGACTTTTGTCCATGGACATTTCCCCATAGGCAAAAGTCCATGGAAATTGTCTACCCGGCTTTGTATTGTATTTTAAGTGCACCCGAATTCCTTCAAAATTTTTGTCTAAAGGAATTCCTTCGGGCAAAAAGTTTGAAGGAATTCGAGACTGTCTATTTTGATCAATATAAGCTTTGGACTTACCTGATCCTTCCATGCAAATGTTAAGTGCTTGCCCTCCGAAATGGCTTTTGACCTGAAGACTGCCCTTCCCTTTTGCCTGAAGCCTTTTATATATGCGAGGCTTAGTCAATTTTAAACCAAATAGACTTTAAACTAAACTTTGAACTGAATCCAAATTCTTCCTTAAAGCGCCTACTATGCTTAAAGCGTTTGAACTTGGACTAAGGCTGAAATAATGAACTCGATGCCGAACCAAAGATCCAGGTCTGTGACCAAAGTGTTGAACTGAGTTGGAATAAGGCCATTATACTGTGTAACCCAAAAATGATTGTTTTCAAATAGCAAGGGGAGAAGGTGACTAAAATTTTGCTGTGGGCAAAAATTGGTCAACAAATGGTGACTCACAAGGAAAGCATGCCTGCCATGCTTAAAACCTAGTTGCCTTGAAAATCCATTGGGTGTAGAGTCAGATGTAGCTATGAAAAAATTAACAACAGCCCCAAAGATCTGAGAATCAAAAATTAAGCTTCACCCCACATGCGAAGGGAAACACACAAGGCTAAAAAACACTACCTATGCAAACTGCACTTAGGGAAAACCAAAAAAAAAATTGAAAACAAACTACTATATACAGCTAACCAAGAATGCTTACCTCCCTCCTAGATTGAAAGGAAAATTTCTTAAGTCCCCTTCCTAGCGAGAAGACTTACAGTGGCAGGCAAGTAGTTGAAATAAAATGAGATTTGGTGACCTGCTCCTCCTGCCTGTCGCCTGAGTTGGCTAGAATCTGAGTGGATCCAAATCGAACATGCTTCCAATGTATATGTATTATGATTATCCCTAGAGGCCTGTTGAATGCTGGACCTTCATATCGGTGCTCCTCACTAAGAAATCAATGGCTACTGGTTCATCATCGTTAGCCCTTTGGTCTACACATTCCCTCTGTAATGTATCATGGTCTGACCTATTTTCTTCTGTCTCATTGAAGACTTTGTTAGACTCATCCTCTAATTTCTCTTGGCCTTCTTAAAGAAGGTTGACTATGGTGATGTCTGAAATGGACTCACAAAATGACTGCTTGTCCCATAAAACATCACTTCTCTATTCAAATCTTACTTCTTCAAGGCATTCCTCCAGGAAGACAAACCTCTCCTTTTCCTAAAAAATTAGGACCTCTAGATGTTCAAAAGTATCCTCCTAATTTTCCTCTAACTCAGTCTCTTCAATGTAGTTGACCTCATCATCAAAATAGTAAGGAAGTTCATCAAATAGAGGAGAAGAGAGCTTACCATGCATTTGTTCCTCTTCGAATTGCTGGAACATATGCATATATATAAGACCTGCATCTTCTCCATTGCTGATGAGGTCTTCACAAGGAGCATTAATGATGATTTCTTCTTCATTGTTGTTCATGGCAGCTTCTTGAAAGACTACAAATTGGATCTTTTGCTCCTCACTTGCCTCCTGCAGAATAGGTTCTTCCTTAAGAAGGGGTGAAGTGGCAAAAACATGTGGAAGAGGAGGTGGTCCTTTAGCTAGAATCGAATGATTCTTCTCTCTCCACTTGATCAACACTTCATCAATATTAGGCACGGCCTGATAACTCTCTTGGAAATGTGTAGGTGGGGTGTGTTCAGGCATGGAATGTGTTGTTTGGTCTAAATCGTCCATCACACATTGGATGAGGAATTTCTCTCTGGATTCCAACTCCGCAATTCTCTTGGCCAGATCTTCTTGGAAAAGCTTTTCCTGGAGGTCTCCAATCTTATCATGAGTAGGGGTAGCTTCAGCTTCTTCAAGGCTTTGAGAAAAACCTTGCTCTTCTTCTTCTATTCTACCCCATGATTATACTATTCTCCCCCAATTCAGGATTCTGAAATTGGAATTTTGCTCCTATAAACAGGTAGCAACTTTGTTTTCTCCAAGGCCCTGGGGCTCCTCCACAAGGTCTAGAAATTTTAACTCTCTTTCAAGAAGCAGTTTCATCCTTGCCTCTAAATCTTCAATTTGTTTGGCTAGGTTGTCCTGAAAGAGTCTTTCTTGGAGGTCACCAGCATGATCCTCTCCAAAGCTTAGAGCTGGTCTCTGGCATTCCTTCCTCCAACTTGAAATTTGCATATCATGCTGAAGAACTTGGGGAGGTTGGGGAATGCAAGGAAAAGACTGTGAAAGAGGGACGTGCTAGCTAGTGGTTCTCTTCTCAATGGGAAATTCACAATATGAGGAATTTAGAAGGTTCATCTCCATGGGAGGTTATTCTGATGTTTTCTGGTGTTGGAAAGCCAGGCACACGGGATTGGGAACAGCTGTATTTGATGAGCTGGAGTGAGCAAGTGCAATCTGATAAAATGGATTTGGTGCAAAAGAGGGGGTTTTATTTAGGATAGGAGGAGGCGTGTAAGGCTGACTACCTTGGAAAAATGGATTTCTCCATTTTGCTGCCTCCTCTTTCATGGGTTGGAAGGGCTGTGCTTGCCTAAACAAGAACTCCTCATTATACATCAACTCCTGCTGATATTTGTACTGCTCTTCTGACCTGTTAATTTCCATTGTCTGCCTCTCAAATTCCAACACCACCTCCCTTATAGTTTTAGGGCAACTAGGAGAGCTGCTTGGGGGGAATGCATAAATATCTGGAGCCTAATTATATTCACATGAAGGAAAACAAAACCCATGATTTTGTGCAAAAGCATTATACATACAAGAAATGATTTTTGAATGGCACCAGGCTGCTTAACTAGCTGATTAACTCAAAGTCACCAAATGCTGAAGAAACTCAATTTGCTATAACAGGACCAACATCAATCCTGAAACTTTATTGCATTGAAAACTTGGGTCCCACTAGGCGTGCCAAAATTGTTGATGCAAGAAATTACACCCGGTGGTAGGAAAACAAGTTCTTTCCTTCTCCTCACAACATGGACACTCCTCTCTCGCCTATGGGACAATGAAGCTGGAGGGGAGAGTCTCTAGGTAAGGGCTAACTCCCTTTGATGTATCATGTTTTTTTTATGTAGTGCAAATACATACGGGTATATATATAAATAGCTATTTAAACTGGGGGGATGAAAAGGGAAGAAAATAGAGAGGAAAAAGAACAAACTACTCTAAGGAGGTAATACACCAAAACAAGATGACCTTCTCACACCCACTCTCAAAATCAGACAAACACACCTATATGCTTCACCCTTGATAGAAGAAACAATCTGCAAACTTGACAGGGAGGTAAAAATGAAAGATACAAAAGGGAGGTTCACCAAAGGTGTTGTGAGGAGCACTCTATAGATGATCCCCTCTGTTATGTACTCCAAAATAGAACTCTTCTCCTATCAGCTATAGATGGCACCTTATAGATAGCTGGTGTGTTGGTGTTGAACCTATGAGAGCATCAAAGACAATGACTAAACACAAATCAACACTCAGGACATACACAAAATATCTATCCAAGAAGAGGTAAAACTATGTTTATAGATTCAGGTAGAAAATTTAGCAGGGCTGTGCCTTCTAAAATTGTGAAAAGATAAGATTGCAAATGAACAAGTTTGTAATATATATGAAAAGTCCAAGAGGCTCATTTGGTGCTCATTGGTTACAAGTGGCCTATTGCGTCTATTCATGAAAGGAAACAAGTCGCTCAAAATCATTAATGAACTGTGTGCTTTGTCCCCTTGAAATCTGCCTTTGTCAAGGTTAATACGTGATTTGCCTTCTCATTTAATCAAAAATAAAGAAAACCAGTTGCTTTACCAGCCGCTTGCATCCCAAATGATCAATTCACTGGCACTATTTCACCTACTGGAGTCACTTCTCAGATTAGCACCAGTTGGACTAACTGCTTACTCATTCCTTGCTTATCACTTTGGTTTTCCTCCATTTTGTCTTATCTAGCCTGCTCGGCCCCTGGGGAAAATTTTTAGCAGGTCTCTTCAATTTGTCAAACTTGACATCTTCATTGACGTCTTCGTGCCTTGTTGGCAGTCAGATCCATGCTACGCTTCTACGACATTTTTCTCTTTTAATTGTGGGCACCTTTTCCTTTGTTAACTCGATGGGTCCCTTGGTGTTTTAGACTGTCTGTGGCTTGCTTGATTCTTCGGTGGGTCGCTTGTTTATCACGGATTGCTCCCTGGCTTTTAATGTCTCTACAAACTTTTGTTCGCAGACATTACCCTGCAGGCAAAAGTTCACAGAAATTGTCCGCTCGGCTTTTTATTGTATTTGAAGCACGCCAAAATTCCTTCAGACTTTTTATCTGAAGGAATTCCTTTGGGCAAAAAGTCTGAAGGAATTCAGGACTGTCTATTTTGATCAATATAAGCTTTGGACTTACCCAATCATTCCATGCAAATGTTAAGTGCTTGCCCTCTGAAAGGGCTTTTGACCTGAAGACTGCCCTTCCCTTTTGCCTGAAGCCTTTTATATAGCGGGGCTTACTCAATTTTAAACCAAATGGACTTTGAACTGAACTTTGAACTAAACTTGAATTCTTCCTTGAAGCGCCTATTATGCTTAAAGCGTTTGAACTTGGACTAAGGCCTAAACAATGAACTAGATGCCGAACCAAAGAACCAGGTCTGTGACCAAAGTGTTGAACTGAGCTGGAACAAGGCCATTGGACTGTGTAACCCAGAAAAGATTGTTTTCAAATAGCAAGGGGAGAAGGTGACCAAAATTTTGCTGTGGGAAAAAATTGGTCAACAGATACTATCACTTGAGAATCAATAACTAATTTTTATCCACTAGTAGACACTAAAAATTATAGAATCCTAATTATATGTTACCATTGATTGCTTAAGATATTCTTGTGAGATTTTATCTCCATTAGTTGTTAGAAAATCTACATTCACACCAAGCACTTGTGTTTCTCTAATATCAATTAAAGTTTCTATGGAAACTGGAGAAGTGGAAGAGGTGAGAGAAATGGAAATAGCTATGTCTATTAGGGCTATGGAAGATGGAATAGACACAGGGATTTTGAATTTGGAAATAGGTGAGAGGGTGAAAGCCAAGGCATTGAATGAATCAATAAAATGTGTTGGACCACTTAGGGTTGGTGATGTAAGGAAAGTTAATGGGGATGAAGGTGAAACAATACTTACCCCAGGAGTTGGGCTAGCCTATGGAACTAAAGTCAGGATAACTTAGTCTATGGATTTGCATTACTGAGTGGTATTTGAAATTAATGGGGATGGAATGGAAGGGAATATGAGTGGAATGTAAAGGGGAAGTGAAAAAGAAGGGGTGAAAATGGAGGAAGGGAAAGTGGAGTGGAAACTTGAGAATATAATGATGGGGGACCTTGAGTGTCCACTTGGATTGATTACATAGGTTGCAATGGATTATTATGGTAGGTGAGGTGGTAGGAATGAGAGGGGGAGTGGAGACTTGAGGTGCAGGGGAAATGGAAACTTGAGGTGGAGGTGTTGGAGCCTATAGAACAATGTACACATGAGGATGGTGAACAACATAAATTAGGGTTGTAGATATGGGGTCTAATGCTATGGAATCCCTTATTATAGATGTGTCTTCAAAAGAGATGATAATTGGTTTCTCTACAAATAACCCTCTTTATTAGATTTCCCCTTTTTAGCCTTGGTATTCTTCTTCTTCTTGTACGTCCCTAGCTCTTTTGATTGCTCACCAACTATCTCATTGGGACCCTCTCTAGACAAAGGAATTCTTTATTTCTTAAGCTTAAAAATATTTTCTCTAATACCTATTATTTCCTTTATTACTTGTACTCGATTTCTCCTTAGCCAATTGATTGTTCTAATGATCACACCTATTTTTCTATCAAAGAGAGAAAAAGATTCTAGAGATGACCACCTAACTAGTGGTAGGGGTTGAGCAATGATTCGTCTATAATAATTTGGGTCCACTGGGGACTCATTATCCACCAAGTAATCTAGGATCAATGCCAAATCATAATATTTGATCTCTTATAGGGTCATTTTATAATGATCCCTCATTTTGACCTTCTTTTCATCCTCAAAGTCCTCCCAATAATCTTCAAAATATGGAATGTGGGTGTATGTGGAAATTGCCAGCATGCTACTGATATTCTATGAATATCAAATAATGGCCTAGACTCCAAAGTCCTTAGGGTCATTTGGTACATTTATTCTTCAACATATTTTGCCTTGAGGTGGGAGGGGCATGTGTATCTACCAATACTAATTGTGAAGTGAATTCTCACCTTATGCCTGTTGGAAAGGAGCTTATGGGTCTCTACAAGTTAAATGACTAACTTTATCAATGCCCACTTATCACTAACATATTAGGGGAGTGTATAGGGGAATCCACTAAATCTAGATGCCTTGATATAAGAATAGGTGGGGAAATGAATGAATTAGGAGTGCCATTTGGTAATCTATACAACTGCTATTGGTGAAAATATTGTTCTCGCTAGTTCTTTATCAAACATGATAATGATGTAATAAATGAAAGCATCATTGATTCTTATAAAATGTTATCTACTGGCCTCTAATGTGAGGTCATGATATTAGTTGTGCACTCTTCTTATCTCTCTAGGTACTATGTTAAGGTCTGAGAAAGGTCTCCCTTTGGCCAAAATGTATACTAGGTAAGAAGTCATGAAAAACTTGCTAGTTATTTGTACCTCCATCAATTGCTTGTGGAGGGAATCACTTATGAGCTGAGCTAGTGAATGTATTGAACATTATGTTAGATGACCTAGATGTACTGATACATCTACTCATAGAAGATATTAGCATTGAGATTGTTAGTGATCTTATGTAATAATATGATAATGTCTCCCACCTCATCAACGAAATCAACCCTATATAAGGTCTTTGGTAATCTAGTGGAGGTAGCCTTGGGGGACTTAACCCACTATTTTTTAATCATCTTCTGACATCCATATCTATTGTATTCAAAGAATTATGTAGATGTCTATGGAGTTATGTCAAGATAACTCTCAAATTATGGAATTACAAATATTGAATCAATAAAGTTAGGGTATAGATTCAAAATCATTTCCCCTTTGTCATTCATGACTTCTCTTCTGTCAAAATCATAATATTGGGCTAGTGTCAGCACCAACTCAGGGATTTGGACTAATAATGGAAGGGCTGCATCTTGTGGTTATCCAAAGTCATAAATAATTTGGATCCAATAATTTTTGAACTCTCCACCTATTTGGCTCCAAAAGTCTCTTAGGTTATTGTGACCTAAATCTGTATCTATTTTCTCTATTGTGTTGGACTCTAAGCTAAGAGTCACTTCAAGGAATTTTGATTTGAACTTATTTTATTTTAGAGACATGGAAACTAGATAGGAAGCTTGTGAAAGAACAACTACAATAGCTACCAAGATTTGCAAGAGCTTTAATTGAGTGTAATCTCTAGTAGATATGGGAGGTTCCATATGCAGGTAAAATGTCTAGCAAAACTGAAAGGTGTTTGAATTAGGTGACAATTATGCAGAGCTAGGAAGTGTTTTGAATAGGTTAGATCTCTAGCATAAAGGAAAGGTGTTTAGTATAAGTCCAATTTTTGTAAGGACCTGGGAGGATCTTGTAAATAATATTCACTGGTTTAATTAGGAATATGTTGGGAATATTTACTTGGTTTACTTGGGAATATGCTGGGAATATTTTCCTAGTTTTGATGAAGCCCTTAGATTCAATTTCAAATCTCTTTGGGGAAAAACTAGGTTTACTTTGATGAACACTTTTAAAATCAAACCCTAGAAAACCCTAGATTTAATTGACTACAATTTTGGGGAAAAGTGACTACACAATGATAATGATCTTTACCAATGTATAAGCAAAAAATAAACCCTAAAATATGATGCCAAAACAAGCAACTCTAACCCTATAAAAAGAACTTGAAAAATTTTCACAAGAATGGAAATAATCTTCAAAAAAGTTTCAAATTGAAAGAATAATTGCAAAAAACACAAGGGGAGTACCATGCATATAATATAATGACATGGATTTGATATTTGTAGATGTAGTTTAAGCTTGTAGGCACTTTCTTGGTACGTGGTTCAAGATCGATGGCATGAGATTAGGGCTCAAACAAATAGTTAACACTTTAGACAACAATAAAAAATCCCCAAATCACATGGTTTATATAGAAAATCCTTGCAATTAATACTCTAATGGTGGTTAGTGGTATAACCTAGAGGTACTTGGAACAAGTCCAATGTCCACCAAGTTAGGGGGTTTGAATTGATTTGATATGTGGAAGATGTAATCCCTGAGTAATTTGTAATTTTTCAAAATTGTAGATTACCTTAGAGTTTTGAATCCCATAGCTTGGGTAGTTGGTAGGAAGCAGAACCTAGGATGTAATTTTTAAATTGTAAATTATGCTTCAATTTATAAATCCTATTGGGGGGATGTTTGCTTTCATGGGATCTAGAGCTCAGGATGTAATTTATAATTTTTCAAATTACATGCCAAATTTTGGATTCCATCGGTTTTGTGCTTCATAGGATCCACAGCTTGGGATGCAATGTGAAATTTTGAAAATTGTAAATTGCATGTTGAGTTTTGGATTCTACCAATTTGGAAGGCTAGTGCATTACATGATTTAGAGTTCGTAAATCAATTTATAATTTGCAAATTGCATCTAGAGTTTTGGATTTTGTAATGCAAAGGGAAAATGGGGTTTTTGGTCAACTTAAGGGATTTTATCAAAAAGTGAAGGGGGTCTCCTTTAGGGTGTTATATGTTATGATATTTTTGGGACAAAAATATCAAAATTTTTGGGACAAAAATATCAAAATATTTGGTGACCTGTATGGGATGATTGCCTACCAATCAGTTTCTATCTAGTAGCCTTTTAGTTCATTAGGCATGGAGTCATTTTGGCTTAAAAAAATTTAAACTACTAAAGAATAAACTGGGATTTGCCTAAATAAGAATGAAACAAAAAAAAATAGACAAATGAATAGGGAAAAACAACATAACTAAGGAAAAAAAACTCTTAATGAGTTGACCTATGCAAAATCATTTATTTGAAAACACAACTAACCCTATTATATACAAAATTTGAACTTTTGGAATGAATTCCTACCTAAAAATCAAGCTATGAGGTATATACCTTTGACTGGGATAGCAATTTCTGATCCATCAAGCTTAGAGAGCTAGAATGCATTAGCTCCTTTACACTGAGTTATAAAATATGGACTGCTCCATATTGCATCAAACTTAGTGTGCTTACTTGGTTTAGCCTTATCTAAATCCCATTTGAGAACCATGTCTCCTTCATTAAAGCTCCTATTAGATTCCTTTTTGTTGAAATTATTCTTTGTTTGATCTTGATTTTCTTCCAAGACTTTCATTGACTGATTCTTGATTTCTTCAAGTTCTGTGAATTTAGCCAATATTACTATCATTTCATCATTATCAATCAAGTCCAATTGGTGATTGAGCACTAGAGATGGTAGCTCAATGGATAATAGGACTCTTTTTTATATTTTATATACCAACATGAAGGGGGAGTTAACTATGGCTCTCTTAGGAGTAATCCTATAAGCCCATAATGCTGATTTCAATTTTGTGTGCCATGTCCTCTGGTTATCTTCCATTATTCATTTGATAATTTTGATGAGGTTCTTATTAGTTGAATCAACTAAGCCATTAACCTAAGGGTAATAATTATAATTACTCAGGTACACATTGTGCTTTATAGCCCATTCACTCACCTGAGTGCCCACAAATGATTTAGCATTATCAAAGATAATGGTGTGAGGTACACCAAATCTTGACACTATACTATCCATGAAGTCAAGAATAGATGCCTACATGGCATATTTTAGTATAAATACCTCAGTCCATCATGTGAAATAGTCTATTGCTATGAATACCCATTTTTTGCCTACACTCGATGGTGGATTGATCATAACAATGAAATCCAATCCCCATTGAGATAATTTGAATTGGTCTGAGAAGAATGGTTGCTAACCTTTGCTTGTCAGTGAAGTAAGCACACTTTTCATGGTTCCTTACCTAGTGGTGGGCATCTTTGAATAATTTTGTCTAATAATAGCCTCCTCTCATTATCTTGATGGTTGTGGTTCTTGTATATAAATGTCCACTTGATGGTCTATCATGAAATTATTTGAGCACCTTGGGAACTTGATCATGATCAATACATCTTATCATGACTCCATTCATATATTTTCAAAACAATATTCCATCAAAAAGAACATATGGAATGGATTGGAGTTGGAAATACCTTTTATTAGATTATTAAAGATCATATAGATACTCACCTATCTATAGGGAGTTGGTCATGTCTTGGATCCAGCTGTTGAAAATAGGTGGGTTGGTTGGCTGAGGTATATTTTGAATATATACTACTTCAGATGTTGTTTTAATAATTATAACATCAAAATCCATTTGTTGACATAAACCCTTTCCTCTCACTAACTTGTTAACTTTGATGTCTATGTCATACTCCATGACCTTGGTGATCTATCCTACTCTTTTTTTATTTATCTCCTAGTTGAGAAGAAACTCTTTAATACTTTGGTGACTTAGCATCAAATGAATCTTATTATTGGAGAGCATATCCCTGAATTTATTGAGAATTAATTATGGCATATACTTGCTTTTCCATAAAATTATAATTTTCCTCATATCCTTTCAAGGTGTGACTAAAGAAAGATATTCGCTGATCTAATTGTTCTTCATTTTACTGGGTTAGAATAGTTGAGATGTTTCCTTCCTATCCAAAAGTGTAAATAATAAAACATTTATCATAATTGGGGTTGTCTAGGGTAGGAGCCTAAGAGATAACTTATTTGATGGCCTCAAATTTATCTCTTCCTTCCTGTGTCTAGCTAAAAATGGTACCCTTCTTAAGCGTTATAGTGAGGGATTTTGATAAAGAGGCAAAATTTGGAAAAACTATTCTCACAAAATTATTCTTTCCATGGAAAATTTTTAACCCTTTCTTATGGCTTGGTAGTGTTAATGTAGATATAACACTAACTCTTTCTAGGTTTATTGCAAGACCTTATTTTAACACTATGTGTCCCAATAACTTCCCTTCATGGACCACAAAAATGCACTTATTTGGGTTTAAAGAAACCCCAAATTATCTAAATCATTCAAAAAAATTTCTAAGGTGGTACATGTGTGCTTCAACATGCTTTGAGTAGACAGTGATAACATCTAGATATACTAGGATCATTTCATTTATTAGATCTTTGAATGCCATATCCATGGCTCTCTAAATATTTCCCCAACATTAGTCAAACTAAAAGGCATATTTTTGTATACATACATGCCCCATTTTATGGTGAAGATAGTTTTGTACTGGTTTGATTCTTGCACTAGGATTTGGTTATAGCTAGAATAACCATCTAGAAGGGAAAACCTTTCAAATACTACTATAGTTTTTAAAATTTGCTCTATCTATGGGAGAACATAATGATCCTTTAGAGACACTTTATTCAGGTTACTAAAATCCACAAAAAGTTTCATCTCACCATTATTATTTCTTACAAAGACCAAATTTACAACCCAATATGAGTACTTGATTAGAAAAATGATATTAGCCTCTATAAGTTTGGATAGCTCAATTTTCATCAGGGGTTCTATCTTCAGATTAATTGGTCTCTACTTTTGTCTGATAGGATTTGTATTTAGATCAAGTTTTATTGTATGCTGGGCTAAACTAGGGTCAAATCCCTTAGATCATGATAACTCCAAGTAAAGTTATCATCAAATTCTTGGCATAATTCAATAAAATTTTGCTTCTCAGAGTCATTACATACCTTTCCTAGATTCAAGGTTTTTCCTTCTAAAATAACCACAGGCTCGTAATCTTCTTCATTGAATATAATGTTCTTCTTTTTGCCCTTCAGCTAGTTATCAAAATTAAAGATGTTCTCTAGCATAACAAGACCCATATGTAGTTTATTTGTCTTCAAATGGATGATCTAATCTCCATCTTGATCTTGGAGTTTTGGCTAGTTCCTATATGAGACTTTAGCTTATTCTCTCATGAAGTTGATAATCTACTGATCATTATCAAAGACTTGCTAATTAGTTACATTATTAGGAATAGATGGTCTTACCACCAAATTTACATGCTGGCTATTTTCTCTCTTTATTTACTTAGGTAATTTATATTGGGATCCCATCAATTCCATATGATCTACATCTTTGTTCGATGATCTTGGGATTGCTTGAATATTCAAAGTGGTGAAATATTCAAATAGTTACCAAACCTTGTGTTTATAAGATCTCAATAAATTGTTCTTAGTCACACTTCTCGATCTTACTTGGTGAATAATTAGTTCACTATCACCAAATATCTACAAGGATTCTATCCCTCTCTCTTTGTCCAACCATAGTCCTTAGATCAAAGCTTCATATTTAGCTACATTGTTAGTAAAACTAAACTGAAGTATGAAAGAATAGAAATAACTCTCCTTTTGGGGAGAGATCAAAATAACACTTGCACCTACACCATTTCTGCTTCTCGAATCATTGAAGAATAGTTGCCATATTCCTTATATATCTTTAGTTGGTTTTAGAATATTAGGAATGATTTCATCATTCTCATGTATGCAATATGTACCCAACCTAATTTCTCATACATAGTCATAAGGATAAAACTATGTAGTTGATCCCCATTCATTTAAATCAATGTCTAGAATCTTGGAGGTACAATTGCTAAGAAGGGGGGTAAATTAGTGATGTAAGATATTTTAAACTTCAATTTTAATCCTTTTAAACTGTTAATCAATGATCATAATCTTTCATAAAACATATAAGATGTTCATAAAAATTAATAAGAAAGATGATGCAAGATCACACACATAACACAAGATCTATGTGGGAAACCCACTTGGGGAATAAAACCCACTCTACAGCCTGAAAACACATGGATTATTTGTCCCATACGATGATAAAAAAGAGATCTTTAAGTGAAGCACCCACTTCATAAGGAGTTCCCACACATAATTATAAACAAGCACCCACTTGTTTTATATGTTGAGCACCCAAACAACACCTAATTAAAGTAACAACTCTAGAATTATGATTGCAAATCAATCTGATTAGAGAGACAAAGTATTAAAACTCTCTTTCAATTTATCACACACACATAAAATTGATCATACAATAAATGCATCCAAATACCCCTTTTGGATCTTTATAGTCTTCTTTGCTCATCCTCAATCTACTCTATACTTCAGTCCATTCACTGAGCACACTTTTTCTAATTTCTTTCCTTTGTCTCTATCTACTCTCTCAGCACATGATCATGTGAGTCTCGAAACCATTTCCTTGGTCTCCACTATTTATAGAGTCTTCATGAATATCAACTTCTAGGTCATACATTATACTTATCTTAACCCTTAAAACATCTATCATGCTAAGACATAGTGTAGACACCAAAATTATGTCACACACGTGCATAACTCCCTATGTCAAAACCCCTCTTTGAGCCCCTTTTTAATAATTAACCTTCCTAACCCATGCTTTTACCCCTCACACACTTAATTAATTTAAAATATTTAATTAAGTTAATTCAACACTACTTATGCCACCTTACTTGGCCACCTCATCCTAAGACTAATTCTTACCCTTTGAGTCACCTCAAGACTTAGTTACCTAATTCTAACTACCCATAACTTATTTTCACCCCAAAAATAAATTCCTAACCAACTACATCCATATTAACCATGCATTTCTACTATTTCCTAACAAATACCACACTTGGCTTGAGAAAGAATAGAAAATAGGCTAAAAATAGCCCATTTACCTATTCTCATGCCATTGATGTTGGTCAAGCCATGGATGACATCAGTGGGATCACTGATGTCAGTTACTTAAGCCAAACTCCAAACTGATGTTTAGGTTAGTATAAATCAAGAAAATTCAATTATTCACATACATGCTTTTGGCATTCAACTTTTTACATTTAAGCTTACTATTACTCTACACAAATCAGTCCAGATCAAGAATTTATATAATGCACAGAGCTTGGATTCTTTTGAACTAATAGCACACACTTGTATTTTTGTTCACCTATTCCTTCAAAATTCCTCACCAGAGCCATCCATCTGACACCCATAGTTCATCTATTTCATCAGCTAAGTATATCTCTATTTTTTGGTAATTTCTCTAAATAGTCATTTTACAATTACTTTACATTGTATTGTTTATCATTTCATGAACACCTTGACTCTCCCTATGGAGGGGTTGTAAAAATCCTTTGCCTATTTTTCTCTGCTTCAAACATACCAACCTTTTGTATAGACCCACCTAAGTCTTACACAGTCCCTTATGACTCTTCCCAACCCCATAAACCTGACCAACATCCACCTCCCAGCTTAGAAAATTCTCCAACAACCCCCTAAGACCTATTGATCCTACTGACATCGGTCACATAACTGACATTGATCATATAACTACATCAACCATATCTCTCTATTGACATTAGTAGCCTAACTAATGTTAGTGACTGTAAATTTCCACTAACCTCCTTGAACCTACCTCAACCACCTACAAAAACATCAACTCACTTACTTGCACTGTGTCACTCTTTTCTGCACTCAGATTGCAAGAATGGTACAAATATCTCTCTCTTTTATTTTGTTATTCATTATCAATTTTGTTTTATAAAGTGGATTGTTATCCCTAAGGAAGTTTAACACTTCCAAGAACAAGCGCGTAGCTTGGCAACCCACTCATATATTTGTTAATAAATATTTTTGGTGGTAGTACTTTCGTATTCATAGTTAGTCCTCCCCAACCAAAGAGGAGTGCTTAACATCATTTGGATGTAGTGTGAAACCAATCTAGCTTCTCTCTAATCTCTAATCCTACCTTTCATCTTTGTGTCTCCTTAAACATCAAATAGATTCAAAATTTAGTGAAACATTTATGGCATGCCTGGTCAGACCCTAAAGTTTTTTTTGGGTTTATTGCTTGTTTTAAGTGTTCATATAGGTACATCATAGTGAAAATTTTATTCCTTTCACTTTCTCCTTCTTTTCTCCCTCAAATTGAAATATTCAACATTTTATTTTTTGTTTAAGGGAAATAAACTAAAATTTCTTCTTCCTTGCCACTCTTCTCTTACTTTTGCCTCTAAAATAAACTTATCATTTTTCTTACAAGTTAAAAGAATCTCTTATTTATTTATTTCTTGCATGCACATTAGGATAGTGATTTTTTTTCCTCTTTTCCTATTTCATCATTATTTTCATTCAAATCTAAAAATTTCATATTTGGGTTTAAAACTTACTGCACTTCATTATTTGCTTACTGTATGTTAGTTCACCTAGTTAATTACAAACATTATGAATGAATCTTAGTACACCTATGTTACACAATCAGATCACACTCACAAAAACAAACATCTAAACTCACTTGAGATAAGGCCCATCAGAATTTCATCACCTGGTGGATCACCTTACCCTACCCGACTATCCTACTTAGATTTCACCACCAAGGGGAGAACCCACTCCATTATATGGTGGAGTATAAACTCTAGGTAGAAGGTATATTTTGGCTAAGTGTCTTAGCTTAACTTTAGGTCAATGAAGTGTGGGGAGCAAGCTCTTATAATAAGCCACATACTTGGTTTAACATAGCTTTCTTCTTGAGCACTAAAACTAATCTGAAACTAGCTCTAGATTGCTTTCTAGTACCTTCAGTAACCAAATTCTCTTCTCACTATCTGATTAAGGCATAAGCCAACATGATACTAAAATTAATCTCTAGGAGTTAATAATTAGTGGCTGTATGTTCTTTTTCTACTTTTTTATTACCTTCTATATTTTGGAGTTGGTAAGGATGTTTTTCCATTGATTTACAAAATCAACACCATTTATAATACTCAAGTTGTATAAATTGTTATATCAAGTTTTTTGAGTGTTAATTCTCCTTACACAGACCTTTTGCATCCTCTATTTTACCAATATTCTACCTCTAGGTTTCTAAAACATTGGATTTTTCATCTCTCAAGATATCACAGTGACCAACATTGGTTAATCCCACTAATGTCGGTAAACTCTAACCTATCGACATCAGTTAATCCCACTGACATTGATAAACTTAACTACCAACAACGATAAAGTGACTGAGATTAATGAATGTGTAATTTTAGTTTACTCAAAATAGCAAGCTAAAGCAACCTACTTACATGCACTCAAACCTAGTTTTTCCTTATTCTGTCACTAATAAATAGTATTAAAACTATTTATACTTATTTTTTCATGGTATTAACATGAGCCCAAGCTAAAATTCTTGCCGATTACATAAGCTAGAAACCACTTCCACCTTCCCCTGTTATTACTAATTTTATCATAGAGCATGATTTAGATATAGAGCATACTCCCAACCCCAACAAAATTCCCATTGTACCTGAAGGAGATCAAGATTTTACTAAATTTATTGATCACAATGTGATGTCCCTTTATCATTACCTTGCCATATCAGTGATATAAATGACATTGGTACCCTTAAATTAGAGTTTCCAACAACCAACCACAACCCTTTGGACTCTACCATTAATTTGGGGTAAATTGGAGATCACGTATGTCTCCCTAACCATGAAAACCAACTTGGAGATCACATATATCTCCCCAACCACAAAAAATAACCTTAGAGATCACTCCAATCTCCACCCATGATGAATTTGACTAGATATCATGAATACCTCCTTGATCATTGACCCTTTTTAAACCAACCTTACATTTCTTATCTTGACCACTTATGATACCTCATTATAGTTGGATATTGTACACATGCATGTATATCAAGTGTTTTAGATCACAACCAAGCTAGTCCTATTACTTGTAGCCTTTTGTGTTTACCAGGAGTAATTCCTACCTCAAATACCTAGAACACATGGACCGTTAGAGATAAAACTTTGATCATTTTGACCTTATCAACTATCACTTACACGTTATGATTTGGTTATTTATATCTGAGTCCTCCTTACCTTTGATTTTGTTGACTATAAATTGTAGCAGTATACACACCAACAACAGGACCACATTCTCACCCAACATCTATTCATTTCTTATCGAACTAGTACCTGATTCTAGTTTGTCCTCTATCGATTCCCATTTTGAGGGGGGATACCTTATCTAATACTTGAAGCATCCAACTCCTATTTTTATCTTACAACTTGTTAGTACAAATTACAAGACAAAAAGGGGAAAATGTAGACACAAAAATTATGTCACACATGTACATAACTCCCTATGTCGAAACCCCCCTTTGATTCCATTTTTTAATAATTAGCCTTCTTAACCCATGCTTTTACCCCTCACACATTTAATTAATTTAAAATATTTAATTAAGTTAATTCAACATTACTTATGCCACCTTACCTGGCCACCTCATCCTAAGATAATGGATGTATTCAAACAACCTTTTCCTAACCATTCACCCAATCAAAACATTGTTTAGACCATGACTAATAAATCATGTGATCATAATATCCATATGGTTAATATGGTCTTTCCTTTACCTCCAGTTCAACCTCTCCCACAACAAGAGGCACCCATTTTACCTACTCCTCCCCCATAGTCCATGTTATTTATTTTACCCATTCTTCTTCCTTAGGTGGAAGAGCCTATTTCACCCATTCCACTTCCACATGAGGAAGATCCTCATTTACCACTCCTTTTGCCACTAGAGGAGCCTATATTGCTAGTTCCTTTTGCACCAATGTTACCTATCCTCTTACCATTTGAGGACCATGCCTTACCTATTTCATAACCACATGTTGAGGGGAACATCATTCCTATGTTATAACCTCTTAAGGAACCCTATTCACCTACCTCTCCTCCACTGATGGAAAGTAGTACCCCATCCACTCCACCTTTACACCTAAAAGAGTTAGTCTTATCTACTCCTGTATTAGATGAGAGACCTATTGTGCCTACTCTAGTTCCACTAATTTTACTAATTATTTTACTTATGGAGGATCATATTTTGCCTTTTCCTTGCCCACATATTGAGGGAGCAATTATACCTATGCTTTACCCCCTTGAGGAACCCTCTTCGCCTACCTCTCCTCCACCCATGAAAGACCATGCCTCTTCTCTTGTCTTTATCGAAGAAGACCCTGTTGGAGCTCTTTCTCATCTTTAGCCTGAGATAACAGAGACTAATAATTTCTTTCTCAATCACCTCAGCCTTCTAAAGAAGCAACCTAAGGCCTAAGTCAACTTCATCTAAACTCTTCTATGGTTAGTGAAAAGTCTAACATTTCTTGATTTCATGAAGCTAGATCATGTGGCATTTTAGGACTAACTTAAAACTCCTTATCCTACACAATGAGTGTTGAACTTTACTACCAACCTTCTCACTACCCTTTACCCCAAGGTCTTTGATAATTTCATAGCTTTTTCACCAAACAAAAGGCATCCATTTATGTCAGAGCCCTCACCTTCGTAGGCATCTACCACATTAAAGCAGATCAAGTCTTTAGGTGTACGTCTGGTCTATAATATAATTCATCCACAGGTGAAATTAGATCTGAATCTCTAACCACAAGTTGGAGTTTCATGGCCTGAACTATAGAAAAATCTTAAGTTTCCTAGATCTTGCCAATCTTTCCCTCTTCAACCTTCAACTTTTCCATTAATTTTAGGACCACACCCCTCTACTTTAGTTGGAGTATCACCAATTGATTAGAAATTTGGAGTCCATAGATTTGAAATTGCAAGTCCATAGAAATACCACATGAAGAGGGATAAGTGTTTGGTAATATCATGCCCTGTCCACATGGGAGAAACCAACCACTTTACTGAGCCACATAGCTTGTGACCCATCTGCCATGTCCTAGAATATGATAAACATGAGAATAGACATACCAAGTCAAAGCTCAAAATTTGGTTCTGATAATGGTTTCAAGTCAGAGTTTTAGTGGTGGCACATTGTAGATCTTGTTGAAAGCTTTTTGATGCATTTTTTAGAATGTAAATCTGAGTTTGGGAGCTCCTGTTATGGCCATTTGAAGATTGGTAAAAAAATGTCACTTACAACATGTGGCACGTGTTTCAAGGTTGTTTCGACACTTGGACCTATCGAAGGTTGACACTTGGAAAAATGCTAAGGTTTGAAAAAAAATTGGTTTGATGACATGTCACGTCATCAACATGCCACATGGCAGTGTGAGATAAGCTCATTGAGCAAGGTGGCAAGTTTGAAGGAAGGAACAAGTAAAACAGTGCATGTTTGGCATTTTGACCAATGTGCATGCTAACTAGGCACCTTAAGCCCACCAAAGAGGGGTGTTGACATGTTCCAAGGAAGCTCATACCTTTTTAAATGCATGCAAACCATTATTTCCAGTGCATGTGGGACAAAACATAAAGTCTGAGCACCAAAAAAGGAGGGAAAAGATTTCAAACTTCATGCAAAGCACCTAGAAAGGAGGGCCAACAGTTTGAACCCTTGACCTACCACCTAAAAGGGATAGGCCTTGACCACTTTAGCTATAGAGGTTGAAGTGTTATATAAGGCACTAATTTCTATTTGAAGTAATCAATTTCTGGACTGTGTTTTTATTTTTAAGAGGCTGAGACTTTGTAAAAGCTTATTTAATGGATTTTTATCCATTTTCTAGCCATAATACATAGTATTAATACTCTTTTTATCTAATTTGCATATTGGAGAAGTATATTTTAAGCCCATAGAGGAGATTTTTAGGACTTTTGAAGCAATTTTGTAGGTGTTATGAAGACTCACAGAATTCGAAGGTACTGGGCTTGATTTTAGTCACGGTGAAGGTGAATTCTTGCATTGAGATATCAGCTTGTAGGAAAGTTGTTTATTGTTTCCAAGTGTTTGAAGTGCCCTTAATGGAAATGGCCCACTCCTTTGGAGAACCCAGAGATGTAGGCATCAATTATTGAGTTGAACTCTATTATCACGTTTCATGTTTTGGTAAATTGTCATTTTGATGCATGATTTTGTTTCAATTTTTTGATTTTAATTAGTAAATGAACTCATTGACAATTATAACACAACGTTATTAAAAACTGATTTAATTGGTATATGAAAGTAACAAGTCTTTTGACAATTCCAATCCAACTCAACAACTAAGAATGTTTTTGCCAAACATTTTGCAAGTTCTTTTGAGTTTTTTGAGAATTTGTTAAGTTTGAGAATTTTCAGTATTCATACTTAAAACTTCACTTTGAGTTGAATCAGTGTAGTTTACGAATCAAGTTGGTATCAGAGCAATTAGAAAGTTGGGTTAGCTTCTGATTAAGTTTTGACAGTTGCTTTTAGTTTATTGGTTATCCATATACCTTGATTAGATTGTAGTGTGCAATTGTGGAATCAGTGTGTTTGTAAGAAACCATGGGCAAGTTGTCACATAAATCTAAGATGGAAGAGCTTGAAAGCATTAATAGCTAGATTCAGGATGAGAATGCATTCCTGAGATGCAAGCTCTATTCCCTTGAAGAGAAAATTGCAAGTTTAAAATCGGAGCTTGAATCCAAGGATAAGCTCTTGATTAGATTGTAATGTGGTGAGTGTGAAAAGGTAAAGCCTTCCACTTCAGATGCAAAGACTATGATTGAGTGTAGTGTAAGTTATTCACCATGTAATTCATCTACTTCTTCTTTCCATTTAGATTTGGATTCAAGTAATGATGCTTTTGGTAGTTTTAAACAACACACTAAGGGTATAGGATCCAAATTGTTGATGAAAATGGGCTTTAATAGAAGATGTCTTGGTCGAGATGGCCAAGGAATTACTAACCCAATATAGGTAGAGCATAGATCTCTTCATACAGGTTTGGGTTACACTAGTGAGCAAGTGGAAATTGGAGAAACTTCCTCCATGGCTAAAGGAAGACAAGCTTCTAATAGTAAAGGACCGAGGCCACTAGTAGAGCATGTACAATGTAAGAAGGAAGTTAGAAGAGGTATTGAGATTCCACCTCCTAGTTCCTACACTAGAGTTAACACTAAATCTTTTGATCCACTTTTTATGTTTAAGAAATTTGGATTTAACATTTAGAAGATAATGCAATCATTTCCTTGCACTTTTTGTGGGATGCATAAACACAATGTTGCATTTTATTGGAAGAGACATGCTTTGCTTAAGCAGATTGTAGGTGTTCAAAACCATTCTCATCATGGCAAAGCGAGAAGAGGTAAAAGGGAGACCTCACCTAAGAAGGTTGTTTTCACTCATTGCCATATGAGTGGACATCGGATTGATCATTATTTTAAACTTCAATCATCTTCTCATTCTAGAAATGGTAAAACTAAGATAATTTATCAACCTATTAATAAGGCCAATGAAGTTAAATCAATCCATAATGATGCTAGGGAATCCACTAAGACAATCAAGTTCACTAGAAAGAAAGAATTGGTTAAGTGGATTATCACTACATTCTTTTTGCAAATCATGGTTATGAATTCACCTAAGGGAATGAACAAGCTTTGATAGATGTAGATTAGAGTTGGTGGGAACACTTCAAGATAGGTTTATCATATGAAGTTTTTCAATTCTCACTTTTTTGATAACTCTAAGTTTTTGAATCTCCTATTTATGCTATGTGAGTTGTCTAGAGGACTTGAACTCATTTGATCAGTTGGAGATAATAGCATAATGCATGTTGTAGGTTGAGTTAATTCCTTGTAACACTTATTTGACTAATATTTTGAATGTATCTATTTTTGGCACATGGATGTATAGATGCATTATTAAGACCCTATGGGCATGTTTAGATGTTAGGCAGCATACACTTTTGGTTGTATGCATTTGATTAGCATATAAAGTCCCATAATAGGGCATTATATTGCAACATGTCCACAACATTTATTGTATGTTGTCAGCATTATAAACTTGTCTTGCAGTTACATTGGGAGTTGTTTTAGTTTTTGGCAATTCACCGCTTTACAGGATGTGACATTTGGGCAGGCAATATTGGTATGTTGTAATCACTTTGGCAGTTGCAAATTCACTTACTCATGCCTTTGGATTAGGAATTTTTGTAGTTTGATTGTGAATCATTTTAATGTAATTGTTTATACCTCTTGCTATGATTGGGTTCTATTTTCATGGATGTAGTAGACCAGTTTGCAATTTCAAGGGATATTGGACTTTTGGAGACCAAAAGCCTTCCATTGGGGAGGTGTGATCAGAAATTTGGAGTCCATAGATTTGAAATTGCAAGTCCATAGAAATCCCACATGAAGAGGGATAAGTTTTTGGTAATATCATGCCCTGGCCACATGGGAGAAACCAACCACTTTACTGAGCCACATAGCTCGTGACCCATCTGCCACGTCCCAGAATATGATAAATGTGAGAATAGACATGACAAGTCAAAGCTCAAAATTTGGTTCTAATAATGGTTTCAAGTCAGAGTTTTAGTGGTGGTACACTGTAGATCTCATTGAGAGTTTTTTGACACATTTTTTGGAATGTAATTCCGAGTTTGGGAGCCCCTGTTATGGCCATTTGAAGATTGGTCAAAAAATGTCACTTTCAACATGTGGCACATGTTTCAAGGTTATTTCAACACTTGGACCTATCAGAGGTTGACACTTGGTAAAATGCTAAGGTTTTCAAAAAAATTGGTTTGATGACATGTCACGTCATCAACATGCCACGTGACAACATGAGATAAGCTCATTGAGCAAGGTGGCAAGTTTGAAGGAAGGACCAAGTCCAACGGTGCATGTTTGGCATTTTGACCAACATGCATGCTAAATAGGAACCTTGAGCCCACCAAGGGGGCATTGACATGTTCTAAGGAAGCTCATACCTTTTTAAATGCATGTAAACCATTATTTCTAGTGTATGTGGGATAAAACATAAAGTTTGAGCACCAAAAAAGGAGGGAAAAGATTTCAAACTTCATGCAAAGTACCTAAAAAGGAGGGCCAATGGTTTGAACCCTTGACCTGCCACCCAAATGGGATAGGCCTTGACCGCTTTAGCTACAGAGGTCGAAGTGTTATATAAGGCACTAATTTCTATTTGAAGTAATCAATTTTTGGGCTGTATTTTTATTTTTAAGAGGCTGAGACTTTGTAAAAGCTTTGGGAAAGCTTATGTAATGGATTTTTATCCATTTTCTAGCCATAATACAAAGTATTAATACTCTTTTTATCCAATTTGCATATTAGAGGAGTATATTTTAAGCCCATAGAGGAGATTTTTAGGACTTTTGAAGCAACTTTGAAGGTGTTATGAAGACTCACAAAATTTGAAGGTGCCGGGATTGATTTCAGTCATGGTGAAGGTGAATTCTTGTATTGAGATATCATCTTGCACAAAAGTCATTTATTGTTTCTAGGTGTTTGAAATGCCCTTAATGGAAATGGTCCACTCCTTTGGAGAACCCAGAGATGTAGGCATCAATTGTTGAGCTGAAATCCATTATCACATTTCGTGTTTTGGTAAATTGTCATTTTGATGCATGATTTTGTTTTAGTTTTCTGATTTGATTTTAATTATTAAATGAACTCATTGACAATTATAACACAACATTATTAAAAACTAGTTTAATTAGTATATGGAAGTAACAAGTCTTTTGACAATTCCAATCCAACTCAACAACCGAGAACATTTTTGCCAAACATTTTGTAAGTTCTTTTGAGTTTTTCAATAATTTTTTAAGTTTGAGAATTTTTAGTATTCGTACTTAAAACTTCACTTTGAGTTGAATCAGTGTAGTTTACGGATCACCAATCCAAGTAAAACAAAAGGTTAAGTTACCTCTACTACTACCTCTACCACCTAATAGGACTTTCACATCTAAAACCATGATACCTAACACTAAGAAAGTGTCATAAAAACATGTAACTCCATTGCCACCTAAAAAGGCACCATGCAAAATTACCCGTATGACTCCTAAATAAAAGGTGTCCAATCTTATTACCACAACAAGTGCTAACCCACTCCCAGGCTTTCAAATATTTTTCCTACATCAGTTGTTGCAATTTTCCATAATAACTCTTCCTCCCATTAAGACTTATATCCCTCTTGTAATGAAGCCACCTTGGTTTAATGATACACAAGTGTGTCTATATCATCATTCACCTAGACATGATACTGAGAGTTATAAAGCTCTCATAGTAGTCATTTAGTAACACTTTGATGTCGATACTCTCTTTGTTGATACTACCATTAACCTTCCTACTATTCTACCTCTAGCATCTACAATGCCTCATACTATTCTACCTAAATTCAAACCCAAATATGTTGTCATACCCCCTTTGCCACCTCCTTCACCTATGTTTCATATCAACTTAGTTAATGTGGCCACACAATCACAAAAACAAATGGATAAAGGTAAGGAAAAGGTTGCTACTCCTTGGGCTCATCCCTTCTCCAAAGACACCCCTCCTTCGAATCCCAAGATTTCCATCTTGGGTGTCTAGAAACCAACATCTTTAGAATTTATTCAAAGCTCAATGGTAAAATAGCTTCACCAAATTCCTATGAAAATTTTCTTGTATGAGTTAATCCAAAACTCAACCCAACACCATCAAACTTTGATTAACGCCTTGTAAGTAGTTTAGGTACAACCTGATGATCCCTAACCTCTTGCAACTTTGGTCATCTCTCTTAACTCCATCTCCCTAATTTCCTTTAGTGATTCAAAAATCCCACTTCAACACCCTAAAGATTAGGATTCTACCCTTTTTAGTATATCATATATTGATTAAACTCATGTCAAAAGAGTCATGATCTATGGGGGATCTAGTATTAACATTATCTCAACCCATGCCTACAAACAACTAGCTTTTCCTGATAATTGCCTATCTCAAATTGGCATGGTACTCTATTCCTTTAATGATACCATAGCTACTATGGTGGGCACTATTGTCTTACATATCTGTGTAGGTCCCACATAATTCTTGAGCTCTTCTATGTTGTATGAAGAGAGTTCCAATATAACATACTACTTAGATGACCTTGGATACATGCTATGGCATGTGTGTCCTCAACTTTGCACCACTGTGTCAAGTTTGAGCATAATGGGCAAGTGCATGTTATACCTACTGACACACCTCCATTTGAAACATGTAACATGAATTATAATCCCAATGATGTTCTCATTCCATTAAAGACATAATCTTCTCTACATGATACTTAAAAAACTTCCACAAGCTCTACTACCCCAGTTGCATAGATATCGGTGACACAAATTCCTAACAAAGATCTCATGGAGGAAAATTTCAAGCATTTATCACGCAGAGAATATCATTTTTTGATTCTTGACATGTTCCATGCTCCACAAGAGTATGTAAGGCTTCATATGCACCCAAATTATGATCCTCATATTGGGATGGTCATCCCTTATGGGCCCCCTAACCTTCAGATTGATTTCACATATGGGCGAATTGATTAGGCTCTCATTATCGACAATCCATCCTCTTCACCACAACCATTTACTTGTGACTTCTCTTGCTTGAACACGCCTAGTTTTGCTCACACCTATCTTTATAGGTATACCTAGAAAGGATTTGGTTTGGGTTATTATGAGTAGGGTTTTCATACACCCATTGAATATCTCACTAGAAAAACCATTTGAAATGCCAAAAAGAGGCATGGAGTGGGTTATGACAAATCAATCAAACTCACCAAAACTTCCCATGTACCAATTATTGAAGATTTAGTTGCTCCATCTCCACCCTCTTCTCCACCATCACCTACCTAATCAGAGGTATCTATACCTCCTAATTTTTTTTCAATAAATGCCATCCATTTGGGGCCTCTCACCTATCACCAGGGTAAAGAAATAAGGTCCCTTCCTCTCATTCATCCTAAAATGATTGATGAAGTCTCTCCCACTATCAACACTATCCAATGTCAAGATGATGATGCTATTATCACATACATGGGTGTAGATGATTCTTATATCTAACGATCACTCCCATCTGAAAAACAAGCTATGTTAAATGAATCAACCATTGACATCAATTTTCCTTCTCACAATAACCCCCACATCCTCAATATTGGTCAATCTATGAATTCCTCTAAAAAGGCTAGTTATGCCACATTTATTAATAACCAAACAAAGACTTTTCTTGGTCTTATAATGACATGCCTAGTATCGACCCCTCTATTTTCACCCATAATATTATCACCAATCAAGATGCTAAACTTGTTAGCAAAAGCTTCACAAAATGCATCCTTATATTGTTCTCCTTGTCAAAGAAGATCTCTAATCCCTCCTTTTTGTTAACTTTATCTAACCTATCGACTAGCCACAATGGGTTTCCAATATTGTTTCTATCACAAAAATGACCAAAGGAATCTACATATGCACCAACTACCATGACTTAAACCTCACTTGTCCTCAAGATTACTTCCCTTTGCCAAGTATTGACCAACTTTTTGATCTAAAAGCCATCCATGAGATGCTATCACTTATGGATGGGTTCTCAAGATATAATCAAATCTTGGTTGCTCTTGAGGATCAATGTAAGACAACTTTCATTACCCCATGGGGGACTTTCTATTATCAGGCCATGTCTTTTGGTTTGAAGAATGCTGGTGCCACCTACCAATGTGCCATGACTTACATCTTCCATGATCTCTTACACAAAATTATGGAAGACTATGTTAATGACTTACTTGGAAAGTATAAACTTCACCAAGATCACTTGAAGATTCTCAAAATCATATTCACTCATCTCCTCTAATATAATATTTGACTAAACCCAAAGAAATGTGTATTTGGTGTCCTTTTGGGTAAGCTCTTAGGTTTTATCATTTCTCTCCATGGTATTGAAGTCGATCCTGCTAAGGTTCAAGAAATAATAGAGATGCCTCCACCTACTAATATCAAACAAATTTGTAGCCTATAAGGTGAGCTTTATTCAATTTGTCACTTCATTTCTTAGTTTTTAGATCATTATCAACCCTTTCACCATATCCTCAAAAAATATGTCACCTTCTATTGGAATATAGATTGCTAGGAAGGCTTTGATGCACTCAAACAATATTTACTTTCCCCACCAATTCTTATTCCACCTAAGGAAAATCAGCCTTTCTACCTAGACATCTCTGAAATAAACCATTCTCTGGGGCTATGATTTCACATCAAGATGATCACCATCGAGAACAAGCATTTTACTACATAAGCTGCACACTTATTGATTATGAAACTCGATATACCCATACTAAAAAGCTTTGCCTCATGTTGGTCTTTGTAGCCCCCAAGCTTTGTCATTACCTCTTAAATCACAAAACCTACATCATCACCCATACTAATCCCCTAAAATACATGCATTTGAAACTATATCACAACAAACATGTATCTCAAAGGCTCATGCTCCTTGCTGAATTTGACTTAGAGTTTATTCAACGAAAGTCTATCAAGGGGAAAATGATTGCTGACCAGTTAGCTACCAACCCTTTACCTGACAACCAAATTTTAAACTTTGAATTCCCTAATGAATCCATCACAATTCTCTCCATTGATGACATCTCCTATCAAATGATGATGTTCTTTAATAGGTCTAAATGTTGACATGGTGGGAGTGTGGGGGTCATTCTTATTCCTCTTGATGGCGAGCCTATGCCTTTGTCATTTAAACTAGATTTTGAATATACTAAAAATATGGATGAATATGAGGCTTTGATCTTAGGGCTTCAAATGGCTATCTTCTTAGGTATCAAATCAATAACCATTTTTGGTGACTCTCAGTTAGTTGTTAATCAGGTTAATGGTTCTTACCTGTATAAAAATGAAATTTTACAGTGATATAAACATCATGTAGATACACTATTGGGATCATTTGACTCCTATCTCTTATAAACTATTCCTCAATATACAAACAAGTTTTCTAACACAATGGATTCACTTACTTCACACATACCCTCTTCACCCTCTTCCTTGAAAATCTATGTCACTATGCATCACTTAACATTGCCCTCCTATGTATCAACTAACATCTTTTTTATCATAGATGTAACATACAACCCACATGACTTATGGTACAAGCAACTCAGTGATTACTTTTCCTTTTCTATTACCCCTTCTGATCTCTCCAATAATGGGAGATGTGCCTTCATGAAATGTTCCACTCGTTACACTATGCTAGGGGGACTTTTCTACAAGTGAGGTTTTGATGGTATCCTCCTTAGATGCCTTACTAGTACTAAGTCTCCCTTTGCTATTAAAGAAGTCTATGATGGGATTTACAGTGGATATTTTAATGGTCACACAATTTCCAAGCATATCCTTTACCTCAGTTATTATTGGCCAACACTCCATCAAGACTATAGTGATTACGTTCAGCATTGCATCAAATGTCAATAACATGTTATCCTCCTTCACATTCCAAGTCATGCATTATAAGTCACCAAAGAATTCTGGCCCTTATCCCAATGGGGCTTGGTTCTAATTGGTGAGATTAACCCTCATTCATCCCTTCGTCACCATTTTATCATTACTTCCACTAAATACTTCATCAATTGGGTCAAGGCTATTCCTCTCATCTCCACTAAGGTTGAATTTTTTTTTGACTTTATCAACCATCACATCATCTATCATTTTGGTGTCCCCCATAAAATTATAATAGATAATAGAAAATCTTTAAAAAACAAGACTATCCATAATATTTATGACACCTTTGGAATCAAATTAAGCTTCTCGTCACCATACTATCCATGATAAAATGGATAGGTAGAAGCTTCTAACAAAACATTGACCAAAATCCTCATGAAGGTAGTCAATGATACTAGAAAGGATTGACACATGCACATTCCCTTTGATTTATGGGCTTATGACACTAGCATTCAAATCCTTACTAGTGCTACACCTTTTTCCTTGGTATATGGGATGGAGGTTGTTTTGCCTCTTAAGGTTTAGATTCCTTCTCTTTGCATCTCTCTACAAGACATACTTACTAATGATGAGTTTTTCCAAGAACATTTGGCTCAACTTTATTTGCTTGATGAGTGTTGTCTTATAGCCTTCAACCACATCTAAATCTATCAAGAGCATATCAAATATGATTACAACAAAAAACTTAAGGAGTGATATTTTAATATCAAATATCTCATCTTAAAGGAAAATCAACATGTGACAAACATGGAGAAAAGCAAATAGGGTAAGTTTGCTCCTAATTGGCTTGGACCCTACATCATAACTCATAAGTATGGCTCAAGAACTTATCACTTGTCTTCTCTTGAATGAATGCCAGAACTTGAGCCTTTAAATGATTTTCACCTATAACCATTCTTTTGTTAATCAAGTGATGCTTCATCTTGTGTTTAACTTCATCTCATCCCTTGAGAAACCCTATTACATTCATCTCCCTTCCTCTTAACCCTTATTCCTACACACTGGTTTTGCCCTCAAAGTGGAAAACCCTTAAGGCTCTATAGTCTTGTCTATGACTATAAGTTTTTAAAAAAAGGGATAGGGATATGTAGACAAGTTATAATCTCTCAGGTCATGATTCTCAATGTAGATTTCTCCCTTGAAGGAAAACTATGTACCTTCTCTTTAATACTATCAATAGATTACTCCCTTGAAGGACAACTATTAAAACTAAAAAACAAACACTTAGACCACTCCCTTGAAGGATTGTTAGGATAAGCTTTATTATCAAGGGAAATAATAAAAAAGAGAGAGATGTTTATCGTATTGATCACTTCATATGGCCTCAACACAAAAAAAATCCCATTGTAGGCTTTTCACATTGATCAGCTTACACACAAAAAAAAACAAAAAAGCTTTTCATGGAATTGCCTATAGTAGCTCTTGGGTCACCATCAATAGGGGCATACCATCCCCACTTAGAAGGTTACACTACCCAAACACTCTCACTCATTTTACCCTTTTTCCCTCATACTCTTTCAAGGGACTTTGAACTCACTTAACACAAGGTGAGTACGACACTTTTCTAACAAATAAAATAGTCAAATGATGCAAAACATGAAAGAGGCTTATATTCCTAAGCCTATTTATGTTATGATTATGGTCTTTGCCAATACACGAGCATCCTACCTCTTTATTTCCCATCCCAATCACATGTTGATTTATCTACTAATATGAAAAATTCATGCAAACACTATCAAGCCTACTCCATTTATTTAAGCATAGACCATCACAAATATGGAAAAATGCTGAAATAAAATAACATAACCAACCTATCCATTTTAAGCATACACCATCACAAATATGGAAAAATGCTAAGATGAAGCTAACAAATCAACTATGCATATACCATCACACATATGAAAAATGCTAGTCTAACTCAACTAACACGCTCAACATTAAAATAACATTAACATAATATAAACATCCACATCATCATCACCATCACAATAAATACATCTCTAAATAACACATCTCATATATACACACACACACATGCTAAACATGAATGTACATTAATAAATCATAACAATATCATCTCTCCCTCAAAATATACATCTCTCATCTTTAGATCATAGGATGGTGTGTATATAACATATATAATAATAACAAAATCTGAAGCTCAAAATCCTTGAGGCTATACTCATGGTCATGAAGAAGCTGTGTCATCACCACTCTCTGCCTATCTACATATATGTGAGCTAGAAGTCATGGCATGTTTTATTGATCTCTATTTCTTTCTAAAATTAGAATACCTCTGAATCTATGGGAACTCCCTGATGACCCTCTAATAAAAATAAATCTCATCAAGGGTAGTGTTGTACCTCACTAGAGATATAGTCTACAATGGTCTTATCATACCTAATGAAGGACCCTATACTAGTCCCTGTGGTGGAGGAAGAGGAGTAGCCAGACCTGCTACTCTCAAACTATCCCTCTCTATTGTTAGTGTAGTAACCTAACCCTATAATACCCTAATCTAGACCAATAATGCCCTGACCTCCCCTATAATGTCTCCACTTGTCCCTATAAAACTAATACCTATGCTTGAGCTACATCTTGGGCCTACACTACTGCATCTCAAGCCTATACTACTGCATCCTATGCCTATATCATTACATCTCAAGCCTATATGACTACATATCTCTCTCATCACTCCCTATAAATTTGGTGGTGCCCTCTTGACCTAAACTATAGGATCCAAACCTATCCACCATGAAAGATACACCCATGTGCATCCAAGATCTACTACACCCAGGCTTGCTGGTAGCTCTTCAAAATCTAGCCCATTTATCTCCTGGGGCAAGGGTAGGGGTGCTTATATATCATCCCTCCTATATCAAGGAAAGGTAGGAGGTGCATCCTATAACAATATGAACTGTCTCCTGACCTGTGCCATGGGTATCATCTCTTGCTCTTTGGCTCATCTCCCTCTAACCCATAATGTAATATGTAAACAAAAAATCTACTCTGCTTACCCTTTTAATGTAGGGAATGTCAAGTAGGGCCTCCAAATAATATATACAAGAATCAATCCCTCTTTCATGCACCTATAATGATCAATATCTCACACTATGCCATCTTCTCATGTCTGGGCCATACCATCTCTCCACCATCTAAAACTAACCCTAAAACTAGCTATAATCATGGTGGGTAATCCCAATGGTCATGTCACTATGATATGCTCATATTCCCAATAATGGAGTAAATGCTTGACACATAAATTATATCATCATCATAGCCTCAACCCCCATAAAACTCTATATAATTATGCTAAAAAAACTAGTCCCCATGCAAATACAATCCACTACTCAACCATCTATGCCTGAACACCTATCAATGTAATAAAAAATCTCCCACCATCTGTGTCTGGTAGTGTATATATTATAATCCCTATCATCATCAAGATGCTTAACTGATGCTACTCCTCATCAGTAGTGTATAATGGCTCATAGGCAAAACTCACTAAGTGATAAGTCACCTCACTAACATGCTCTCCAAATAATGTAACCATGTGAATATCATGCTCCTTTCTCAAACATGAGAAGAGTTCCTCACCCTAGAGCAATAACTATAAAATCTTATACACATTCTCCTATGTCACTATCAACTCTCTAATCGGCAAATGGAAGGTGTTGGTGGTGTGATACCACCTCTCTATCAACACTATCATCAAACTAACATCCCATGCAACTCTAAAATATCATCACACTCCTCCTAACCCTACAACTACCATGTGCTCCCACTCATCTAGGGTGACATCCCTCCTCATCCATGTCAACAACATTAGTAGTCGATCTTGTAACATCAACTCCTACCTATCCTACATCCATACACATAAACCTCAAGTCATATACTTTCAAATATAACCCACCACCCTTTTTTACCTTCTCTCTAGGATAACTACATTGTCTTGAGGCCCTCAACTAGGCTATGTAGGCAACACTCAGTCAACACAGGGTCTTCTAAGGCTAGCTTGGCCATATACCCACCTAACTATCTAACCCACTCTCCTATCTCCACCCTAGGCCTCACTACCTATCTCTCCACCCTAGGCCCAACTACCTATCACAACTCTAGGCCCCACAACTTATATCTTAAACCCTTGACCATATAACCTATCTTTTAAGCCCTAGGTCCCATGACCTATTTAAACCTAATTTTTCCTAACCATTTCATTTAACACACTTTTAACCATACCTTAGATCTTTTTCCCTATGCACTGGGGGAATTACATTGGCTTGAGTCCCTCAACTGGGCTATGTAGGTAGCATTCAGTTAACATGGAGTCTTCTGAGGCTATCTCAACCATTATGCTAGTTGACTACTTTAATTAAAGATATAAAATTGGACTTTTCTCCTATTTTTGGGTTTATTAAGGTCACCAACATCAATTTGATATGCTGATATCAGTGCTTGGTGTCAGTTGACATCAGTTGACCCTACTGACATCAACACATTTTTGGTTAACATCAATGAATCCCACTGACATTGGTGATTGGTTCAACCCTAGGGCCGAACAACCCATCTCCCACTTTTTTAGTTATTTCCCACAACCTACCTTCAAATCCTTCCCAAATTAACCTAAACCTACCCCAACCCATTTCCTACCCCCCTCAACACATTTTTTCTATCCAAATTTTAAATTTAGCTTAAAAACCCAAATTAACAAACTTCAATTCAAAATTAACTCATAGAGGCTCTTACCTTATCTTTCTATCTCCTCTAAGCTAGAATAGCTGGTCCTTGTGGTGGTGTGCCTCCTGTTGGGTACCCTCCTAGCTCTACCATCTCACTAGCACCTAAAGCTCTTTTTCTCTCTAATCAAATGTTGTAAATGAGTTTTGGTGGGCCACTAAACCCATTTTTGTTAGGTTTGGTTTCCCGTTGATGTTGACATCCTTCACCTAAGCTACCGACATCAATAAAACTTCCTACCAACATCGATGATATAATCAACATTATCACCCTTAAATTAGAGTTTCTAATAACCAATCACAACCCTTTAGACTCTACCATTAATTTAGGGCAAATTTGAGATCACGTATATCTCCCTAACCATGACAACCACCTTAGAGATCACATATATCTCCCCAACCACAATAACCAACCTTGGAGATCAGTCTAATCTCCACCCATGATGACTTTGAATAGAGATCACAAATATCTCTTCGATCATTGACCCTTTTAAACCAACCTTGCATTGCTGATCTTGACCACTTATGCTACCTCACTATAGTTGGATATTGTACACATGCATGTATATCAAGTGTTTTGGATCATGATCAAGCTAGTCCTATCACTTGTAACCTTTTTTGTTTACTAGGAACATTTCCTACCTTGGATACCTAGAACACATAGACCATTGGAGCTACAACTTTGATCATTTTGACCTTATTAGCTATCACTTAGAAGCTATGATTGGTTACTTCTATTCAAGTCCTCCTCACCTTTGATTTTGTTGACTATAAATCATATTAATATACACACCAATAGTGGTACCACATTCTCACCCAACATCCATTCACTTCTTATCAAACCAATACTCGATTCCAGTTTCTCCTCTGTTAGTACCCATTTTGAGGGGGGATAACTCATCCAATACCTAGTATATCTAACTCCTATTTTTTTCTTACAACTTGTCAGTATAAATTATAAGACAAAAAAGAGAAAATGTAGACACCAAAATTACATCACACACATGCATAACTCGTGTTAAAACCCCCTTTGATCCCCTTTTTAATAATTATCTTTCCTAACCCATGATTTTACCCCTCACACATTTAATTATTTTAAAATATTTAATTAAGTTAATTCAACACTATTTATGCTACCTTACCTGGCCACCTCATCCTAAGACTAATTCTTACCCTCTAAGAGTCACCTTAAGACTTAGTCCCCTAATCCTAACTACCCATGACTTGTTCTCACCCCAAAAATAAATTCCTAACCAACTACATCCTTCTTAACCTTGTATTTCTACCATTTTATAATAGATACCACACTTGGCATGAGAAAAAATAGAAAAAGGCTAAAAATAACCTTTTTACCTATTCTCATGCCACTAACATTGGTCAAACCATGGTTGACATTGATGGGATCATCAACATCAATTACTTAAGCCAAAATCTAAACTAATGTTCAGGTCAACAAAAATAAAAAAAACTCAATTATTCACATAAAAGCTTTTGACATTCAACTTTATACATTTAGGCTTACTGTTACTCTGCATTAATCAATCTAGATTAGGATTTGATATACTGCATAGAGCTTGGATTATTTTGAACTAACAACACACGCTTGTCTTTTTGTTCACCTTTTACTTCAACACACCTCACTAGAGCCATCTATTTGGCACCCATAGTTCATATATTTCATCAGCTAAGTATATCTCTATTTTTTGGTAATTTCTTTAAACAGTCATTTTATAATTACTTTACATTATACTATTTATCATTTCACAAATGTCCTGACTCTCCCTACAGAGGGGTTGTAAAACTCCTTTGACTATTTTTCTCTACTCCAAACATACCAACCTTCTATCTAGACCCACCTGAGTCTTACACACTCCCTTACAACTCTTCCCAACCTCATAAACTTAACCAACATCCACCTTCTAGCTCAAAAAACTCTCCTATAACACCCTAAGACCTACTGCCCCTATCGACAATGGTCACATAACTGGTATTGATCATATAACTGACATTGACCATATCTCTTTACCAACATCAATATCCTAATTGACATCGATGACTGTGGATTTCCACTAACCTCCTTGAACCTACCTCAACCACCTCCAAAAACATCAACAACTCACATTACCTATACAGTGTTACTTTTTGCTGCACTCAGACTGCAAGAATGGTACAAATATCTCTCTTTTACTCTCTCTTTCATTTTATTATTCATTACCAAATTTGTTTCAAAAAGTGAACTATCATTCCTAAGGAAGTTTGACACTTCCAAGAACTAGCACGTAGGTTGGTAGCCCACTCATATATTTGTTAACAAATATTTTTGGTGGTAGTACTTTCTTATTCACAAGTAGTCCTCCCTAGCCAAAGAGGAGTGCTCAAAATCAACTGGATATAGTGTGTAACCAATCCAATTCTCTCTAATCTCTAATCCCTACCTTTCATCTTTGTTTATCCTTAAACATCAAATAGATTCAAAATTTAGTGAAACACATAGCTCAAGTTCATTATCATAGGTTGACCATAACATCTATGGGTCACACTTAAGCATCTACACCTTTCAATTAATCCTTAGTAAAAAGTATAGGTCTCATAGAGACCTTTTCACCCATTTGATACTTCATCGAGTAAATCAAGAACATTAGATCAACTTCAAATACCTATGTCCACTCCATATGACCATTATGACATTTTAGGTGATTACTCCCACCAAAAAACTCTTCTACTAAAGCATAATTTGCTCAAACAACATTCTATACACTGTAGCACCATGAACGAACAAACAATCAACTTTTAAGCTCCATAACTTTGTGTCTACAAACATTCAAAACTTCTAACCAAATTATCTATATTTTTTATTGAAGTCCTCTACAACTTTGTTTTTTACTACATCGATAAATTCATCCTAGATTAAAAGATATATCTTAAAAATTGTGCACAAGTTTTCCCTCATTAATTTGAAAATTCAAATTCCAATAGCCAATGAGTAAATGTAAAACATTAGACATGTTGAACTCATCTTGTTCACCTTGGAAACTTTGACCTAACATGCTTTGTCAATCTCCTTAGATTAGCCTAATCTTTATCTTGTAATTATTATAATCAATCTTAGATCCTCACTTCCATGATCATGCCACTTGGTAGCCTCATGTGCCTTCTACGCATATTAACCTTTTGATTCCAATGAGCTTCTGACACTTAGCAACCTCATGTGTCTTTCTAAGCAATATTTAACATTTTGACTAAATATGGACCATTAAATTATTTTTTATAAGATCATGCACGCTATTAGATCATTATTTGGTCTGATAAAACACTCACTATTAAATCTTGATCTGATTAATGCTTACCATTAGATCTATCTAGATAATTTGTCCTCATAATCATAGTTAAACTTGATGGTCTCTGGTTCAACACAATTTAAAATATTAAATTTATAGGTTTATAACTTGTTTTAAGAAACACTTCAATAATCTAAATTATCAGGGTACCTTCTTGGCACTATATAAAACATCTCCATGAAAACCTTTAACCACTATTAATTTTCTGAGTACCTACAATAAATATACAAAATTACTTGTTCATTCATGTCTACATGATGTGTAGTGATGGTCAGTGATGGTCTAGCTTCTTTTAAGATAGAATATGCATGTTCCTTTTTCCAAATGGTCAAATGACACACCAAAACTTCACCAAGACATATATGGATGCCTCAACTTCTTTTTTATCCTTATAGACCTGAATATGTGCCATATATTCTCTAAGCTATCAATCTGATCACTTTGTCATTAATTCACTATGAATCATGCTCACTTTGACATTAATAACAACCTTACATCAATGACCATGATTAATAATCTCTCCCATTATCATTTGATAGCAAAACACCCTTAAAATGACTTCATTTGAACAATGACTTTATTCTGATCTTTCTCCCCCTTTGACATTAATGACAAAGGGTATCTTCCTCAACATGCCAACAATCATTCCTTAACATCATGTATGTATTCAAATACTATTTAAGATACTCAATATATTTACAATCTTTCAAACATATGTATCAATTGCTCCCCCTTTGACATGCACCAATATGAACTTAGACTTCTTTGATCTTTGGACTTGACAAACAACTCACAGAGATTAGAAAACTCCCCCTAACATCATGCTCCATCTTATCTCATCTATTCTTTAACATACACCAATATAAACTTGTGATTTTATTATCCTTGGACCTATCTACCTTCATAACTCACAAGCTCTCTTTGCTCATGCATGAAGATTCAATATCTTGTCAATATAAATGACTTGGTTTGATCAAGTCATCATATAAATCTTATTAAATACACAAATATAGTAGATAAAACCAAACTTTTATCATGACTAAAGCATCTTAACATATTATTCCCCTCACATCATGCACAACTTACCCTTACTCCATGTCATACACAAATTTTAATCTATAGAACTCTGATACCTTCTTCATGATATCAAAGATATGACAACACATTCTCCTCATATTCCATATCAACCTTGTCTTCAATATTCATTATTTAATAAATGAAATTAAAAAATTGACAAGATCTTACCTTTAATACCAAAAACCCTGAAAACACCTTTAGTATATTTGAACAAAATCAACATACCTTTATATGCAATAGGATATCTTGATAACTCACCATCTTTTATCAGATACTTAGAGAACACATACTTGCTTATCCACATGAAATATGCCTCCTCAGAAGCATAGGTAGAGACACCCAATTATCATAGAGGGACTAAAGATACCAAAAATTAGGAGACTCCCATATCTCCATGCTCTTACTTGACTTGCATTCCTTACTCATCTTCAGATTTATTTTGAATGAGTTTTCAACTTTATTCTTTTTGTTTATCTCAGGATCTTACTTGATTTCCTTGTCCATTTGGGCAGATAAATCTTGTTACTTGATACTTTAACTTGTTACCTATCTTGTCATGGACAATAATCCATTTTTATCCTATTTTTCATTTACCTTCTTATGCCTCCATTCACTATGACTCCTTATCTTCATGATAGGATTGATAGTCTTTGAATTAGAATGTTGATTATTCTTACAAAACCTTACTATGTGACCTCTCTCATGATATTTGAACCAAATTAGGTTTCTCAAATTGTACATAACTTAAGATATATGATTATTCCTTGAAGTTTCATGAATTCATTCATGTACCTAATCATTTGGTCTCCTGATGAAAATATTACAAAATTTTGCAATATGACCAAAATCTTGACACTTGTAGTAAAATATGTCATTATTTCCTTGTGAACCTTTTGAATTTCTTGTGTGATGATGTTATTCATGATTGCCATTCTCTTTCCCATAATTCTATGCAAATTCATTCTTTGAGGATCTTTTACAATATTTTGACCTATGACCAAAATGATTGCAAGAGTAACAATGACCATTGAAATTTGCATAATTCATAGCATTTGGTTATTTGATCTAATTTGTCTTCATTATACCAATACATTTATTTGTTGACTAATGATTGATCTTCAAAGTCTAATTGTTCTTGTTCATATCATCCTTTACCTTGTCTTGAGTTATATGCTTTTGTTCTTATTTGTATCCAAGACTAGTTTTATCACTTGCATGCTTTTAACTACTTAAAATATTGTCATGATCATTTGATCTCTTTTAAAAATTCATAAATGCCTTCACCTTACAAGATTCATTTTATAAATCAAATTTTAAAGAATAAATTTCAATCAGATACCTTAATCTCTCATCTTCTTTGACTTTTAGGATTGTAGATATAGTTTCTAATTGATCATTGAGATGCTTGACAATATCTTCATGTTCCTTGGTGTCATCATTCATACTTGCTTCAAACACTAAATTGATTTTCATAGTCCTTGATTTTTGACATCATCTCTTTTTTATTTTTCTTCTTAATCTTCATATCTTTAATAAAATTCATCAATTCATCCTTATTATCTAAGTCATCAGCTATATATTTGCTTATAGCTTGATTTAGTTTTATCTACAAAGATTCTATCTCTGATTGATACATGATACACTCTTTATCCTTAATCTTTACTTCTTCATTAAAAATAAAAACCTAAGTTTCAATCTATTATGTGATCTCATCATTCTCTTTGACTTCATTACTCATCCTTCCTTCAAAAAGTTTAATTTATTCCTCATAGGATTTGATCTATGAATCTTGTTTTCTATTCTTTCTTTGTAGTAACTTCATTTCTTCCATTGTATCTAGATATTTATCTTCAAGAGTGACTTTTCATCTTCTTCTTCTGAGCTATCTTTGTCAAATAAATCTCTACTTAAGGAACATACACCTTCATCATCAATAAAAGCCATGAACAATGTCTCCATGTCATTATTATGAAAAGAATAATCACTATGAGATGTGTTTACTTCTTATGCAGATGAGTTACTATATTCTTCATGGTAAAGTCTCTTACTACCTTTGTATGAATCTTTCTTTCCATTTTTCTTACTGAAGAACTTTCTGTACTTTCTAGGACCCTCATATTTCTTGTGTTCATCCACCTGATATTCCTTATCATATTATTTATGTTCAGACTTGTCTCTACTTGGGCATCTAGTTACAAAATGACCAACTTTACCACATGAAAACATTTGAAAGGAAGTTTTCCTTCATACTTACCTAATATTACATTCAATTTTCTTACAATCATGGCTTTAATTTTACGTTCATTAAGATCAAAATATTTAAGACTTAACTTGTTCTTCTTGACTTTTCTCACCTTGATCACCTTGAAGGTTGCTTCCTTCTTAGGAGGTCTATCTTCATCAACTCTCATTTCATACGTAGTAAGGATGCCATTTAGTTCATCCATCTTCATCTGAGTGAGATTATGACTTTATTCTATAATAGAAACCTTTGAATCAAACTTGAGTGTAAGAGTCCTCAATACCTTATGTATTATAGTATCCTCATCAATCACCTCTTCAAGACCTTTGATAATGTTTACTACCTCATCAACCCTTAGAAGATATGATGCCATATTAACTTCTTCCTTCATTTTGGGACCTTAAAATTACCTTTGATAGGTCTATAACTTAGCCTATTTTATTTAGAGTCTCCTTCATAGATAGTCTGTAATTTGACCCAAATTTCTTTGACAGACTTTCAATGGATGACTTTGGTGAACTCAACCTCAGATAGACCACAAATGATAGAATGAATAACTTTAGAAATGTTCTCACTCAAATTTTTGTCATCAAAACTAGTTAGAGGAGTAGTTGGTGTAGTATAATCATCCATGATAGATTACCAAATATCAAACCCTAGAGACATGATGTATGTTCTCATCCTTATACTCCAAAAAGCATAATTGGATCCATTTAACAATGGTGCTTTCTGTATAGATAAACCCTACATTTTTTGACTTACCATATGTACCTTAGATCACCTTCAAGTGGTTAAAATTATAATGAAGGTCCAACTTTGATACTGATTATTGGAGGTACAATCACCGAGAGTGAGGGTGAATCAGTGATGATATATATTTCAAACTTCAATTGTAATCCTTTCAAACTATTAATCCATGACCATATTCATTCATAAATCACATAAGATGTTCATAACAATGAATAAGAAATATGATTCAAAATCACACACATAACATAAGATCTATGTGGGAAACCCTCTTGGGGAATAAAACCCACTCTCAATCCTATAAACACATGGACTACTTGTTCTATAAGATGATCACAAACAAGATACCTTTTAGAGAAACACCCACTTCACAAAGATCACCCACCCCTAAGCATGACCAATCACCCACTTATTCTAAATGTTTATCACCCACACAATACCTAATTAAAGTAACAACTCTAGAATTTTCATTATAGATCAATATGATTGGAGACACAATGTATAACACCTCTCTTTCAACTTATCACACACACAAACTTGTTCATACAAGCAATGCATCCAAATACCCCTTTTGGATTTCTCTAGTTTTCTTCACTCATCCTCAATCTGATTTTTACTTTAGTTCATTCAATGAGCACACTTCTTCTAATCTCTTTCATTTGTCTTTATCTTTTGTTCTCTCAACACATGATGATGTAAGTCTCAAAACCATTTCCTTGGTCTTTATTATTTATAGATTCTTCATGAATATCAACTTATAAGTCAAACAATATACTTGTCTTAACCCTTAAGATATATATCATGCTAAGAAATAACTCAAATTCATTTTCATAGGTCGATCATAACATTATGGGTCACACTTAATCAATTATAACTTTCAATTAGACCTTAGTAGCCTTTATAGATCTCATAGATACCTATTCACCCATTTAGTACTTCATAAAGCAAATTAAGAACATAATATTGCTTTCAAATACCTAGGTCCACTCCATATGACCCTTATGACATCTTTAGCTGATTAATCCTTATAAAACACTCTTTTTCTAAAGCATAATTTGATTAAAAAACATTTTTTACACTGTAGCACCATGAACGAACAAATAGTCAAATTTGAAGCTCCATAACATGAATATACAAACATTCAAAACTTATAATTAGATTTTAAGGATTTGACTTGAAATCATCTATAAATTTTATTTTTATTGCATCAATAAATTCATCTTGGATCAAAAGATATAACTTAAAAACTATGTACTATTTTTCCCTCATTAATTTAAAAATTCAAATTCCAATGGTCACTGAGCAAATGTTAAACATCAGACATGTTGATGTCATATCATGAACCCTATAAAATCTAAACAAACATGCTCTATTAATATCCTTGAATTAAACTCATCTTTATCTTACAATGTTCACCATTTATCTTAGATCCTTGCTTCCATGATCATGCCACATAATAGCCCCATGTGCCTTCTCCGTATATTGACCTATTGTCTCTAATGATCTTTTGACACTTGGAAACCTCACACATCTTCTAAGCAATATTTGACATATTTATTAAAAACACACCATTAGATCACTTCTAGTAATATCATGTGCACCATTGGATCATTATCCAGTCTGATAAAATGCTCATAATTATATCTTGATTTGATTAGTGCTCACCATTAGATGTATTTAGATAATTTGACCTCAAACTTTAACATAGTTAAACTTAACAGTCTCTAGTTCAACATAGTCTATAATAATAACTTTGAAGGTTTATAACTTGATATAGAAAACACTTCAAGACTCTAAATCTTCAGGGTACCTTCTTGGCACTATAGATAACATCTCCATGAAAACCTTTGACCAGTGTTGTATTTTTGAGTACCTACAATAAATACACAAACTTACTAGTTCATTCATGTTTGCATGACATGTAGTGATGGTCTAACTTATTTTAATATAGAATATGCATGTTAATTTTTCCAAATGGTCAAATGACACAACAAAACTTCACCAAGGCATATATGGATGCCTCACAACTTCTTCTTTGTCCTTGCAGACCTGTATATGTGCCATATATTCTCTAAGCTATCAATCTGATCACTTTGTCATTAATGCACTATAAATCATGCTCACTTTGACATTAATAACAACCTAACATAAATGATCAAGATAAATAATTCCCCCATTGTCATTTGATATCAAAATACCCTCAAAATGACTTCATTTTAACAATGACTTTATTCTAATCTTTCTCCCGCTTTGACATTAATGACAAAGGGTCTCTTCCTCAACATGCCAAAAATCATTCCTCAACATCATGTATGTATTCAAATACTATTTAAGATACTCAATATAATGAAAATATTTTAAGCATATGTATCAATTTCTCCCCCTTTGACATGCACCAATTTGAACTTAGACTTCTTTGATCCTTGGACCTAACAAACTGCTCACATAGCTTAGAAAGCTCCCCCTAACACCATGCTCCATATTATATCATCTATTATTTGACATAAACCAATCTAAACTTGGGATTTTATGATCCTTGGACCTATCTACCTTCATAACTCACAAGCTCTCTTTGATCATGCATGAAGATTCGATACCTTGTCAAAATACATGACTTGGTTTGATCAAGTCATCATTTCAATCTTCTTGAATACAAAATTGTATCAAACAAATTCACACTTTTATCATGACTGAATCATCTTCACATATGATCCACCTCACATCATGCATAACTTATTCAAGTCATTTAAGCTAACTGAGTTAGCTCCCCCTTAATATATGTCATACATAACTTGTAATCTACAAAACTCTAAGACCTTATTTTTGATTTCAAAGATATGACAACACATTATCTACATATTGCATATCAACCTTGTCTTTAGTCTTCATTATTTGATCAATAAAATTATGCAATTGACAAGATATTACCTTTAAGACCAAAAAACCTAAACATACCTTTAACATATTTGAAAAAAATCAACATACCTTTCTATATAATAGAATATCTTGATAACTCACCCTCCTTGATCAGACACTTAGAGCACACATACTTGCTTCTCCATAGGAAAAATGTCTCTTAAGAAGCATAGGTAGAGACACCCACTTTTCATAGAGGGACTAGAGATCCTAAAACTTAGGAGACTCCCATATCTCCTTGCTTTTACTTGACTTGTAGTCCTTACTCATCTTCAGATTGATTTTGAATGAGTTCTAAACTTTATTCTTTTCTTTTATCTCAAGATCCTACTTGATTTCCTTGTCCATTTAGGTAGATAAGGCTTGTTCCTTGATACTTGAACTTTTTACCTATCTTGTCATGGAAAATAATCCACGTTGAGCCTATTTTTCATTTACCTTCTTAGGCCTCCATTCACTATGACTCCTTATCTTCATGATAGAATTGATAGTCTTTGAAGTAAAACACTGATTATTCTTACAAAAACTTGTTATGTGACCTCTCTCATGACATTTGAAACAAATGAGGTTTCTTAGATTGTATATACCTTAAGATATATGATAAGTCTTTTAAGTTTCATGAATTAATTCATGTACCTGATCATTTAGTCCCTTGATGAAAATATTACAAAACTTTGCAATATGATCAAACCCTTGACACTTGTAGTAAAAGATGTCATTATTTCCTTGTGAAACTTTTGATTGTCTTAAGTGATGATGTTCTTCATGATTTCCATTGTCTTGATTATAATTTCATATAAATTCATTCCTTGAGTATCTTTTATAATCTTTTGAGCTATGACCAGACTGATTACAAGAGTAATAATGACCATTGAAATTTGCATACCTCATAGCATTTGGTTGTCTGATCTGATTTGTCTTCATTATGACAATACATTTTTTCCTTGATTGATGATTTATCTTCAAAGTCTAACTATTATTATTCATGTAATCATTTATCTTGTCTTGAGTTACATGCTTTTGTTCTTATTTGTATCCAAAGCTAGTTTTATCCCTTGCATGCTTTTGACTACTTAGAATATTGTCAACATCATTTGAATTATTTTCAAACTTCATAAATGCCTTCACCTTACAAGATGTCTTATCTAAATCAGATTTTAAAGACTCAATTTAAGTCACATACCTTATGCTCTCATCTTCTTTGACTTTTAGGCTTATAGTCATAGTTTCTAATTGATCATTGAGATGCTTTATAGTATCTTCATGTTCACTAGTGTCATCATTCATTCTTACTTCAAATACACTAAATTGCTCTTCATAGTCCTTAATTTGTGAAATCATATATTTTTTATTTATTTTTTCTCAATCTTTAGATCTTAAAGAACATTCATGAATTCATCTTTATTATCTAAGTCATCAGTTGTATCTTTGCTCATAGCTTGATTAATTTCATCTACAATGATCCTATCTCTGATTGATACATGATACACTCTTCATCCTTACTCTTTACTTCTTCATTAAGAGTATAAACTTGAGTTTCAATATATTATGTGATCTCATCATGCTTCTTGACTTCATTAATCAACCTTCCTTAAAAAAGTCCAATTATCTCCTCATAGGATTTGATCAAGGAATCTTGTTTTTTGTTCTTTCTTTGTAGTAACTTCATTTCTTCCATTGTATCTATATATTCATCTTCAAGAGTGACTTTATAATCTTCTTCTTCTTTTAAGCTAGCTTTGTCAAATAAATATTTTCTTAAGTACCATTCACCTTCATCATCACTAAAATCCATGAACAATGTCTCCATGTCATTATTATGAAAAGAATCATCACTGTGAGATGTGTTTACTTATGCAAATGAGTTAATATATTATTCATGGTAAAGGCTCTTATTGCCTTTGTATAAGTCTTTCTTTCCATTTTTCTTATTGAATAACTTTTTTTACTTGCTAGGACTCTCATATTTCTTATGTTCATCCACATGAGATTCCTTATCATCTTGTTTATGTTCAGATTTGTCTGTACATAGACATCTAGATGCAAAATGACCAAATTTACCACATGAAACACATTTGAAAGGAATTTTTCCTTCATACTTACCTGATCCTACATTTAATTTTCTTGGAATCATGGCTTTGAGTTGATCTTCATTAAGATAAAAATCTTTAAGACTTAACTTGTTCTTCTTGGTTTACATATCCTTGATCAACTTGAAGGTTTCTTCTTTCTTAGGAGGTCTGTCCTCATCAACTCTCATTTCATAAGGAGTAAGTATGCCATGAAATTCATCTATCTTCATCTAAGTGAGATCATGAATTTATTCTACAACAAAAACCTTTGAATCAAACTTGAGTGTAAGAGCCCTCAATACCTTCTATACTATAGTAGCTTTATCAATCACCTCTCCAATACCTCTGATCATGTCTACTACCTCATCAATGTTTTTAAGATATAATGACATAGTATCTTCTTCTTTCATTTTAAGACCTTCAAGTTGCCTTCGGTAGGTCTGGAACTTAGCCAATTTTAATTTAGAGTCTCCTTCATAGATAGTCTATAATTTGACTCAAATTTATTTGGCAGATGTGTAGTGGATCACTTTAGTGAACTCAACCTCAGATACACCACAAATGATAACATTCATAGCTTTAGGATTGTTCTCCCTCAATTTTTTGTTAGCAACACTAGTTGGAGGAGTAGTTGGTATAGTATAACCATCCATGATAGATTGCCAACTATTAAACCCGAGAGACATGATGTATGTCCTCATCCTTATACTCCAAAAAGCATATTTTTACCCATTGAAAAATTGTGCTTGCTTTGTAGAGAAACCCTACTTCTATTGACTTTCCATATGTACCTTAGATCACCTTCAAGTGGTTAAAATTACAATGAAGATTTGACTCTGATACTAATTATTGGAGGTAAAATCATTAAGAGGGGGTAAATCAGTGATGCAAGACATTTCAAACTTCAATTATAATCCTTTCAAACTCTTAATAAATTACCATAAGCATTCATAAAGCATATAAGATGTTGTTAACAATGAATAAGAAAGATGATGAAAGATTACACACATAACATAAGATCTACGTGGGAAACCCTCTTGGGGAATAAAACCCACTCTCAAGCCTATAAACACATGAAATACTTGTCCTATAAGATGATCATAAACAAGAGACATTTTAATGAAGCACTCACTTCACAAAAATCACCCAACCCTAGGTATGAACAAGCACCCACTTGTTATAGATGTTGATCACCCACACAACACCTATTTAAGGAAATAAATCTAGAATTCTAATTGTAGATAAATATTATTAGAGACATAATGTATAACACCTCTCTTTCAACTTATCACACACATAAATTTTTTCTCATACAAGCAATGCATCCAAACATCCCTTTTGGGTCTCTCTAGTCTTCTCTTCTCATCCTTAATCTACTCTATACTTAAGTCCATTGACTAAGCACACTTTTTCTAATACCTTTCCTTAATCTCCATCTTTTTCTCTCTCAACACATGCTCATGCAAGTCTCAAAACCATTACCTTGGTCTCCACTATTTATAGAGTCTTCATGAATATCAACTTCTAAGTCAGGAAATATACTTGTCTTAACCCTTAAAACATTTGTCATGATAATACATAGCTCAAATTCATTGTCATAGGTTAACCATAGCATCTATGGGTCACACGTAAGTAGCTACACCTTTTAATTAGGCCTTAGTAGCCCTTATAGGTCTCATGTAGACATATTCATGCATTTAGTACCTCATCAAGAAAATTAAGAACATAAGATCACTTTAAAATACCTAGGTCCACTCCATATGACCCTTATGACATCTTTAGATGATTTCTCTCACCAAAACACTCTTTTGTTAAAGCATAATTTGGTCAAACAACATTATGTATATTGTAGCAACATGAATGAAAAAATAGTCAACTTTTAAGCTCCATAATTTTGAATATACAAACATTCAAAACTTATAACCAATTTATTTGGATGCAGCTTAAATTCCTCTATAACTTTTATTTTTACTACATCAAGAAATTCATCCTAAATCAAAATATATAGTTTAAAAAATTCACACTGGTTTTCCCATGATAATTTGAAAATTCAAAATCAAATGGTCACTGAGCAAATTTTAAACATTAGACATGTTGACCTCATCTCATGCACCCTAGAAAATTTTAATAAATACACTCCATCGATATCCTTTGATTAGCCTAATTTTTATCTTACAATACTCACCATCGATCTTATATCCTTGTTTCCATGATCATGCCACTTGGTATCCCCACGTGACTTCTATGCATATTGACCTACTGACTCCAATGATATTTTGCCACTTGGTATCTTCACACATATTCTAAGAATTCTTTGACATATTAAATATATACATACTATTGGATCACTTCTAACAAGATAATGCACACTATTGGATCATTATCTAGTCTAATGAAATGCTTACCATTAGATCTTGATCTAATTAATGCTCACTATTAGATCTATCTAGGCAATTTGACCCCAGACTTTAACGTAGTTAAACTTGATGGTCTCTAGTTTAATATAGTCTACAAGATCAAATTTTAAGGTTTATAACTTGATCTAGAAAACACTTCAAGACTCCAAATCTACAGGGTACCTTCTTGGCACTATAGACAACATATCGATGAAAACCTTTGACCACTATTAACTTTCTGAGTACCTATGATAAATGCATAAACTTACTGGTTGATTCATGTATACATGATGTGAAATGTTGGTCTATCTTATTGTAATCTATAATATGAATGTTCCTATTTCTAAATAATCAAATGAAACACCAAAACATCTATGGATGCCTCACAACTTCTTCTTTATCTTTATAGACCTACATATATGCCATATATTCTCCAATCTATCAATCTGATCACTTTGTAATTAATGTAATATGAATCATGCTCACTTTGACATCAATGACAACCTAACATCAATGACCATGCTCAACATGGAATATCTTTTATGGTGGTTGCATCTTCATGATCAATTTCCTCTGCTTGATCCTATAATATACAATTCATGTCTACGAGAGGAGTGTATGGTCAATATGGTACTTAACTATTAACTCAACTCTTATTTTTACTCTTGTCCCATACCTCATTATAAGAAACATGTGATACAAATATATTGACAAATATCATCCCATTCTTACAATAAAATCTCATGAAAGGCAAATGGTAAAATAAGGGAGAAGATTAATAACCAAGATATCTTGAGAAATTGACAAACTTGGGTAAGCATGGATAGTGAGATTTAAATATTTTATTATCCCTATTGTCTAAACAATATTCCCATCCAACTAAACCACTCTCTTATTTATAAGTGTATATTTTGTGCCAAGAGCATCAACTATCTTTTTAGGCATAATAAAACTACAAGCCCCTGAATCTACCATGTAATTATGAACTAAATGCTTCCCTATTATAAGTGAGAGATAGAAAAGGGAGGCTTACCACTTTTGCCTACCTTAGCTTCATTTTATTGTTGACATAAATTAATTGTAGTATTAGGCCCCTTGGCTGGAACCTTATCTACTATCTGGAAATTCTTTAAAGCCTCTTGTATCAAATCTCTTTGTGATAGTATAAAGAGTGCCTCCCACATAGAAAATTTCTGATTGGTCTTATTCATTTACTCCACTATACTAAAAGGGATATTACCAACATATTTATAGGTTTTATATATTCTTTCACAAGATTTAGGGTTGGTACTTTTGCTTTGGGTTGGCTAGTGGGTACAAAGGGTGGCCTTTGTATTATGTTTTTCTTTGCAGGTTCTAGTATAACTTTGGAAGTTGTGGTTTATTCCATCCTAGGGGGTGATCACTCTCTACTACTCTTTTATTCAAGCATGTATTATCTACCACTAGACCTCCACCATTAAAAAGTGCCTCCTCTTGATTTACCCTACAAAATTCCTCTTGCCAATTCAGAAGAGTAGCCTCACCCTCAACAAGTTTTTGTGTATCTACTTGTTGAGAAATGGATTCTTATTATTGTTCTTGGGTGTTTTATATACCTTCCACCATCAAAGCTTGACTGATGTTGCCATTTGGATAAGTATTTTGATTGTGTGGTTATGAAAAAGGACAACACCACTCATAATATTAGACTAGAATATTTTGAATAGGTATAATGGCTTTGAAAGTATTTGGTACAGGTAAGGCATGGACAAATGGAGGCTTTAGATATGTATTTTGACCTTGAAACTATTGATTTCCTTGATATGGATACCTATTAGGCTAGTATGCTAAGTTAGCCTACTAGTAAGGATTATAATTATGAGATTGTTGCCTCTTCATTGCTACTAATGCAAGTGGTGTAGGAGCTATTTCTAGAAATAAAGGCATTGGTGGCCTTGGGGCAATTTTTCCATCTTGAATTAAATAATTCTCTACCCTTATTGCAATCTCATAAGCATCAAGAAGTGTGGTACCTCCCATTGACTGAATTATAACATCTATATCACTATTTGAGTCTCTTAAGTAATATAAAAAGGTTCTATTTGGAGTTGGCTTGACTAGTGTGAAAATTTTATTTTATGTTTTCTAGAAATGGAAATTAAAATCAGTCATGAGATCATGAGGAACCCACTAAATGGCAATCAATTTTTTAAACAGGGAAAGGTGGTCACTCTTATCTTCAAATTGAGCATATAGTGTGGTACCTAAATCATACCAAACATGGATATAACTAGGGGGAAGACCATTTTACCATTACAAGGCTTTACCTTTGAAAGAGGAGACTAGGAGTTTGATTGCAACATTATCTTGTACCACATTATGGACTGCACATAGATTGATAATATCTTGTATGTATTTCATAGGAGTAGTGAAAGTTTTTCTAATGAAATATGGGAGGTTTTTTAAAGTTGAGGTGGGTATGTCATCATATTGAGCTAAATGGAGAGGGATGGCCCCATTGAAAACTATGAAATTCAAATTTATGGCCATTATAGGAGGAGTGAAACTAATAGGAGTAGGATTACTTGTAGGGAAAGTAAATAAATTTGTTGGATATACTTTATAATGAGGTACAATTGATTTTTTTCTATTTTAAAATGGAAATGACAAATGTAAAAAATTAGATTTCTTACCTTTTGTAGTTGACCTTGTTTGTCCACTTGGTATATGTAACCCTTGAAATCTTGAAACTGTAAACTAGTGGAGTCTTTTGGTGCCTTTGGAATGTGTTTAAAGCTTGTGAAACATTCATTGAGAATAACACCAATCACTTTGTAATTTTTGTGTCCCACTGGGCATGCCAAAAATTGTTATCACATAGGTTTTACACTAGTTCCTTGATGTAGAATAGCTCATTGTGAAATACCTAATGATACAATGGGAAAACCTCCAAGATGTCAGAACTTGGTAAATTGAGGTTAACCTTAGGATAAGGTTGGATTCATTTCAATAAATTTAATGCAACTGATAAAATACTATCTTTGTATAAATTTTTCTCCTTTAGTGTTCCTAATCCTAACTAGATTTTGATTGGGAAAAGAGTTAAGAATGAAATTTACAAAACTAAAATGGTGATTGCACCAAATATTTTAGTTGGTATTGGTGCTTGATTAAATGAACACAAGATAAAAATTATATATTGAAATTTATTTGAGCACAAACTCATGTAAATGAAAAAATCAAAGGCAATATTTGCTATTTTTTGTAGAAGGGACAATATTGATTTATTTTATCAAACAGTCATCCAAAAGTGTAGATAATAACAAAAATGAATTCTTGCGACTAAAATAAAAATTTTAATATCCACAAATACTCAAATAACTTTCATACACAAGGATTCCTAAAACAAGAAAGGTAAAATCTTCAATTTTTTTCATTATCTAGGTTACAGATTGTAGAAAATACATTCAAAATGTAGAATAATATTCCTAACAACAAAAAGATATATTGGGCCATGAAGTCTACCCATATTTATACAAAAATATCCCATAGATGAGATTTAGTTATCAAAACTTAAATGCCCAGTAGAAGAAACCATGCAGATATAGAACTCCATGAAAAAGAGGCATGCTCTTCTATTTATGGCATCCTTGACTTTGTAAAATGGTTTGGAAAGTAGAATACAAGAGCTATGAATGATCCTTAGCTTGGAATGGCATGGATGGAACTATGATATCTTCGTGCAATGTTTCCCCTTATTCATGTAGCTGGAGGTAGCTCTTTATGCAAATGGATGGTGCCCAAAATGGAACTTAATGTTTCATCAAAAAATAACTTTGAAAGGTTACTTTTTCAAAAACCTAACTTGTAATTTAAAAATGAGACTTTTACAACTGACAAGTCACATCACCTTGTCAAAATAAAATTTATAATTTTCAATACATGCTTTTACACTTTTAACTATTATAATGTGTCAAAATATAAAGTATAATTTGTAATTGTGTTTTTTACAACTTTCACTCTATCAAAAATATAAAGTATATAATACATATTTATCTTTATCAAAAAGAGTTAAAAATATAGTTTTAACATTACATTGTTTTTCTATAATGAAACTACAACATATGGAAATATTTCAATAGAAAGAAATTAATTAATATCTAAAATTTCTTCAGCCTTCTTGTCTTTCTCGACCCATAGCTTTTAGACATATGCATCGAATGCCTTCAAAATTTATTATATTATTTCTCATCTAGTCTAAATGAGTAAAGGTTAGAGGCTACATAATCTTCTACTATTTCAAATAATTCATTCTTGAAAGTCTTGATTCCCTACATTTCTATTCTCATCTTATCCAGTGCATTCACATACTTGATAAGTCGATGGATAAAACTCAAGGTGAAGACTATAATATTTGTATATTTTTTTTCAACCACTACCTTGAACTTATTATAAAAATCCTCTACCTAAAATAGGTTATCTCCATCATCTACTAGTTGGTATTACATCATATTAATCATATCTTCAATGTCATACAACATATTAATAGCTTTATCATGTGCTACCTTGGCTTTATGAGTAGATTCTATGAGTATCCTTATCTAAAATTGAGCTGATATATGTAACTCTTCTTACTCTGCATCATTATTTAGTATCTTTTTAGCAAGGAGGATGTCCATGTTGATAGAATCCATAGCTATCAATTTGGGATAATAATGATTCAATGTTTGTATTTATCCTTCATATTCACTGACCTATTTTATTAGGACACTCTTTCTCTCTTTGATAACTTCATAATGGTCCATTATTATAAAAATAATCTTATTGAACTTATAAATGAGTTCTTCTGACCATTCTTTGGTTGCCCTTCCCATACTAGCAATCTTAGTAATTACATCAATTATTTCTTGATCCAAAATTTAGTTGACTGGCTATACTGAATCTAGTAGTTTAGATGATCCACTGGGCTCTATGAACTTATTCAATGTAGTTGTAAGTTGATCAACTTTATTATTTAATTCATCCTTGGTGGCCTTATCATGATCTATTCTTTCAAACAGGGAGTTGATGCTAGATTGGACATCATGTTTTAACCCTTCTCTTATTGGTCATCTAACGTAGATATTTGAAATTTGATAATCTCCCACCATAAGATTTTCCTTTGATTTTTCTAGTGGTGGTAATGAAATTTTAACACATCTTTCCCATTTATCATCACTGAGTATTCTGGATAAGGTTAATGGAGTATACTTGGATTTATTATTTACCTTTGATAGGACAAAGTCTAGTGTGATGGGGGAAATCATTTACTTTTGATTCTTTCCCACTAATCATGTTAGCCAATTAGGGTTGGAATTTGGTTGTGTGGATACGATCACTTGAGAATCAACAACTAATGCTGCTACACTAAAAAACACTAGGATAATTATAGAATCCTAAGTAGATGTTGCCATTGATCGCTTAGGAAATGCCTATGAGATTTCATCTCCATCAATTGTTTACAAATATACATTCACACCAAACACTTATATTTTTCCAATCTCAACTGAAGGTTATATGGAAATTGTGGAAGTAGAAAAGGTGGGGGTAATGGAAACTATTGTGTCTATTGGGGATGTGAAAGATGGAATATACATAGGGAATCTAAATTTGGGAATAGATGGGAGGGTAGAAGCCAAGACATTGAATGAATCAATCAAATGTGCTGGACCACTTAGGGTTGGTGATGTAAGGAAAGTGAATGGGGATGAAGTTGAAACAATACTTACCCTAGAAGTTAGAGTGGCCTATAGAATTGAAGTCAAGATGATTTAGTTTGTGGCTTTATATTTTTTAGTGGTATTTGAAATTAATGGAGATGGAATGGAAGGGATTATGAGTGGATTAAAGAGGGGAAGTGAAAAGGAAGTAAGGTGTGAAAATGGATGGAGGGAAAATGGAGTGGAAACTTGAGAATCCACTAATGGGGGACCTTGAGTGTCCACTTAGATTGATTACACAAGTTGAAATGGACTTATTGTGGTAGGTGAGGTGGTAGGAATAAGAGGGGGAGTATAAAATTGAGGTGCAGGGGAAATGGAAAATTGAGGTGGAGGTGTTGGAGCCTTTGGAATAATGTACATAGGAGGAGGGTGAACAATAGAAATTAGGGTTGTCACTATGATAGATATGGGGATTGAAGCTGTGGAAGCCCTTGTTGCAAATATGTCTTTAAAAGAGATGATAATTGGTTACTTTGTAGCTGACCCCTCTTTACTAGATTGTCCCCTTTTAGCCTTATTTTTCTTCTTATTCTTTTTGGAGGTCCCTAGCTCTTCTGGTTGCTCACTAGCTATCCCAATAAAGGAATTCCTTCTTCCTTAAGATTCAAATGCTTTTATCTGATACCTATTACTTCCTTTATTACTTGTACTCCCTTGATCCTCATCCAATTGAATATTTTTTTGGTCACACCTGCTATTCTATTAAATAGGGAAAAGGATTCTAGAGTTGACCACCTAACTGGTGGTAGGGGTTGAGTGATGATTTGTCTATAATAATTTGGGTCTACTAGGGACTCATCATTCACCAAGTCATTTGGGACTAGTGCCAAATCACAATAATTGATCTTTTATAGGGTTATTATATAATAATCCCTCATTTTGACCTTCTTTTCATCCTCCAATTCCTCTCAATAATCTTTAAAATATAGAACATGGGTGTATGTAGAAACTATCTGTGTACTAGTGATATTTCCATAAACATCAAAGAATGGTTTAGAATCCAAAGTATTTAGGGTCATTTGGCACATTTATGCTTTATCAAATTTGGCCTTGAGAAGGGAGGCGCATGGCTATCTACCAATATTGATTGGGAAGTGAATTATTTCCTTGTGTCTATTAGAAAAAAGATTATGGGTCTTCATAAGTTTCATGATCATCTCCATCAATGCCCACTTGTCACTAACATATCGGGGGAGTGTATATGGGCATCCATTAAATTTGAATACCCTAATATAAGAATAGGTGGGGAACTGAATGAAGTAGGAGCCCCATTTGGTAATCTCTACAACTACTTCTGGTGAAAATCTTGTTCTCCCTATTTCTTTATCAAACATGATAATGATGTAATATATGAAAGCATCATTGAATCTTCTAAAAATGTTGCCTATTGGCCTCTAATGTGAGGTCAGGTTAGTAGTTGTGTACTTTGTTTATCTCTCTAGGTACTATATTAAGGTCTGGGAAAGATATCCCTTTGGCCAAAATGTATACGAGGTAAGAAGACATGAAAAACTTGCTAGTTAATTGTACCTCCATCAATTGCTTATGGAGGGAATCACTTATGAGCTAAGCCTAGTGAATGTATTTAACATTTTTTCAAATGACCCATATGTACCGATACATCCACTCCTAGAAGATATTGGTATCAAAACTATTAGTGATCCTATGCAATAATATGATAATGTCTCCCACATCATCAATGAAATAAACCCTATACAAGGTCTTTGGTAATCTAGTGGAGGTAGCCTTGGGAGACCTAAGCCACTATTTGTTAATCATCTTCTGACATCCATCTCTATTATATTCAAAGAATTATGTAGATGTTTATGGAGTTATGTCAAGATAACTCTTAAATTTTAGAATTTTTAATATTAAATCAATCAAGTTAGGGTCTAGATTCAAAATCCTTTCCCCTTTCTCATTCATGACTTATCTTCTATCAGGATAATAATGTTGGTCTAGTGTAAACACCAACTCAGGGCTTTAGAATGATAATGAAAAGTTTGTAGCTTGTGGCAAGCTAGAGTCATAAATACTCTAAATCTAATCATTTTTGAACTCTGCACCTATTTGTGTCCAAAAGTCTCCTAGGTCAATGTGCCCTAAATTTGTATTTATTATCTCTATTGTGTTGGACTTTAAGATAAGAGTCACTATAGGGATTTTGATTTGAACTTAGTTTCTTTTGGACACATGGTAACTGGATAGGAAGCTTGTGAAAGACTAACTATAATAACTAGTAATATTTTCATGTGATTTAAGAAAGTGTAATATTTGATGAAGAAGGGAGGTGCTTTATGCAAATAAAATTTCTAATGGAACTAGCACATGTTTGAAGTAGGTGACAACTTTGTAGAGTAATGAAGTGTTCTGAACAAGTTAGATCTCTAACAAAAAAGGAAGGTGTTTGGGACATGTCTAATGTCTACAAGGACCTTAGAGGATCGCATAAGGAATATTTGCTGCTTTACTTGGGAATATGCTAGGAATATTCACCTTGTTTACTTGGGAATATGCTGGAAATATTTGATTTGTTTTGATAAAGCCCTTAGATTTGATTACAAATCTCTTTGGGTAAAAACTAGGTCTACTTAGATGAACACTTTTAGAATCAAACCCTAAAAAACCTTAGCTTTAACTGACTATAATTTTGGGGAAAAGTAACTACACAATGATACCTATCTTTACCAATGACTAAGCAATAGAGAAACCCTAAAATGTGTTGCCAAAACAAGTAACTCTAACGCTATAAAAATAAATTGAAAACTTTTTGTAGGAATGGAAATAATCTTTACAAAATTTTAAAATTATAAGAATAATTAAAAAAAACACAAAGGGGAATACCATGCATAGAAGATAATGATGTGGCTTTGAGATTCGTAGATGTGGCTAAAGCTTAAAGGTATTTGTTTGGTACGTTGCTCGAGATTGATGGTGTGAGACTCATTGTCAAGGCTCAAAAACACACTTAGTAATTTAAACAATAATAAAAAATCCCCAAATCTCATGGTTTATATAGAAAACCCCTACAATTAATGCTTTAATGGTGGTTGGTGTCGAAACCTCAAGGTGTTTGGAGAAAGTCCAATGTCTACCGAGTTAGGGGATTTAAATTTATTTGTTATGCAGAAGGCAAAAATCCTCAATCAATTTGCAATTTTTCAAAATTTCAAATTACCCTTGGAGTTTTAGATCCCATGGCTTGGGTAGTTGGTGGGAAGCAAAACATGGGGTTCAATTTGTAATTTGTAAATTGTGCTTCAAGTTTTAGCTCCCATTGGGGGGATGTTTGGTTTCATAAGATTTGGAGTTTTGGATGAAATTTAAATTTTTTCAAATTGCAAATTGCATCTTGAGTTTAAGATTTTTCCAATTTTGTGCTTTACAGGATCCAAAGCTTGAGATGCAATTTACAATTTTGTAAATTAAAAATTTCATGCTAATTTTTGGATTATGCTAGTTTAGAAGGTTAGTGCATCACGGGATTCAAAGTCCATGAAGCAATTTTCAATTTACAAATTGCATCTAGAGTTCCAAATTCTACAATGCAAAATGAAATTGGGTTTTTTTGTTAACTTAAGGGATTTTCTCAAAAATGAAGAGGTTTTCCTTTAGGGTGTTAGATGTTATGATATTTTTGGGAAAAAAATATCAACAAGAATCATGTAAGTATCCTAAAAAAAGTGTTAGACAAATAGTATATATAAATCATGGAAAGAAGGGAAGGATTTTACATTAATATCTATATCAAAGATGAGCATGTGAGAGATAAGCCTATGTATCTCAGAAGGTTTCTTGAAGTTGAATTGGTTTGGTATCATGCTAGGTAAAATAAGAGTGGGAATTGTAAGATGCCCCAATGGGTAGTTGGATATAGGGATGGGCATCATAAGATGCCCTAAAGTCTAAAATGATATGTGGGTAGGAATCATAAGATGCCCAAAAGGATAAATTAATGTGTGGATGGGCATCACAAGATGACCCAAAGGCTAAAAATAGGGAAAAAGATAAAATATAAGAAGAAAATAACACCCAATATAATGTCTAAATGGATTCAAGGTATCCAAGAAGATTCTGATAGGGGATTTCATGATGTTGGAAAAAAACTAAAAAGGATGTTAAGCAAGAATAATGAGAGACAAAGAACTAGGTCATCCAGATAGAAGAGTATGGGCAACAATCAAATATAAGGTTGACTAGGTCGACTATGTATTGTTGGATAGAAGGTAGAAGAGATGACTAAGAGGTAGATAAGAGTATAAAGTCATACAGATCAAATTTGTACTATAGATAGGGTATGAAATTAAGTTAATAAATATAAAGGGTTGACCAGGTCAACTTTGTATTATAACATGACTGAAAAAAAAAAATAGTCTATAAGAGATTGTATTGAATAAAATGACAGTGTGCTAAAATAAGGATTTTTTTTGAAATATAGCTGAAGAAAGAAATGAAAAACACACACAAATAATTGGATCAATGTGAATGATCCAATTGGGGAACACAACATAAAAACTTGCACCGACACTATCCAATGCAAGTTTTTTCAATACAACACATAATGATCAGAGAGCAAGAAGTCAACTAAAAAGTACATGTTAACTAAGTGGTCATCTTATGTGTTATTATATTATTAGAAAGTATTATTTTAAACATGATAGGGAAAGTGGATGAAAATAGGGAACTAAAAATCAATTTATGGATGGTTTTAGGATGTTTAGGTTGAAAATGATTTGTATTGGCAATGGTACTATCTTGGTATGGGGGCCTACACCCTCACTTCACAATCCCATATTGATCAGGGTGTTAGGTGCTTTGGCAATATATACCATTAACCACATATTTATATTTGGCTAGAAAACTAAGTTAGCTTCCCCCTTAGTGATGAAATCTAAGTAGGTAGGCCTTGAGAAGATAAATGTTAAATGTGTTTTTAATATTGTGTGATTTGGTAGTATGTGAAAAAAGAGTAAAATAATGTAACTAAATGGTAAGTTGAAAAACCATCTAATTAGACTATGTGAGCTATTCTAAGCATGCCAATAGTTGAAAGCATGAATTAATTATTAGAAAATAATTATTAATTTCCAAATTAATAATGGTACAAAGTCGATTCAGATGACACTGTATGTAAACAATACATAATAGAGTAGACTGGGTCGCTACTATTTTATAGAAGCAAAAGTCTTTAAGAGTAGAGTCAAATAGGCTGTCTTAGTCTTTTGGAAAAAATATAAACTAAAAAACTAAATCGACCAGGTTGAATTAGTTTTTTGCAGGGTTACAATTTTAAAGACCAATAACTTGTATAAAATAGAACTAGAATGAAGTACTGAAATGATGAAGAGAGAAAGAGAGGAACCCAGTGGGTTGGAAGATGATTAGGATTAGAAAATTTCTACTAAAGTGCCTTGAATGATGCTTTCAAATTCTATAAACTAAGTTGACTTGCTTTCCCTAATTTTTTGATCTAGATGTTGATTAAGAGACTAAATTGACTTGGTTGACTTTGTTTACCTAGATGTTGATTGAAAGACTAAGTTAACCTATTCAACCTAATTTATTGATTTAGATGCTGGTAAAAAGCCTATGTTGATTTGTTTGACATAGTTTTTTATCTAGGACTGAATAATAGTACTATGTCAACCTATTTGATCCATTAACCTATATCTGATGAAGACTTACACATAAATAATAGAGTCATTTTGATGTGACTATGTGTCAAACATGTGCACATAAAGTTAGAACTGTACTAGATGGTCTGATATGGTATCACAAATATGGAAAATAAATAAAATGATAGAAATGAAAGCATAGAAGAAAACCTAAAAGGGTTAGATTTCATGTTGGGTTCAACAAAATGTATGCAATGGGAAATGAAATAGATCTACAAATCAATCCTAGCTTAGAGAAGACAAATCCTACTTACACTTTCGATTAGAGATACATTAGATAATCGGGGTCATGACCAAAATGGATCCACTAGACCTAATCAAGGTATCTATTACCTCAAATAATATCACTTGGGAGGTTTCCAAAGCCTCCAATCAAGCAAAACTACATAGTAACCTTAACTAGGTCCTATGTTTTCATATTCACTAAACTAATAATAAGTCAAAAATTTAATCTATTGCTCACCAAATCTTTTGTCACAAAGTGGGAGTAATAAAAAATAAAATTAAACATGCATAAGATAATCCAATTTAATATATGTATAGGTTAAACTTTAATGCATGGAGAGAACAATATATTCAAAAGCCATTAATTATGCTACTTCTATCTACTAAAGAGATGAGAAAAGTTAGAGATACTTACATTGAAGATGACCCCTTCAAGACTCAATATTTCCCTTGGCCTAAGGTGTTTCACAAGAGGTTTTTGTGGTTTGTAAGGATCACTAAGAAGGTCCAAAGCATCCATGACTTCTCCATAAGATAAGATTCTTCTCCAAGTAGAAACCCTAAGATAAGACTCCTTAAGTAGAATGGTGGAAGAGAAGATTGTAAAGAAGTACAAACAAATAATTAAATCTTGATATCTCTTTAAGAATAGTGAAATATATGTGTTTATATAGGTTAATATAACCCTAAACCCTTTCAAAAGTTTAGGCTGATAAGGTCAACCTAATTGACATAGCATCATAATTGACAAAAATAAACTAGGTCATGGATTAGGTCAGCCATGGGCTGACCTAGTCCCTAATAAGCTTTTTCAATAAGGATAAAAGGTGGATATGGCTGAGTATGTCATGTAAACTACCAAAAAGGGGTTTATGTTAGGGAAAGGGTTAATGAATATTGTAAAAGACTAAAATAGGTTGCAAAATAGGAGGCAAAGCTTAGGGGAATGTTTTTAGGAGCTAGTTGGATTGATAGTAAGTGGTAATAAGGGATAACAATCCTAAGAAACACTAATGGTTTTCCCACCCCTTTTTTGATACACCCTTTAAGGCATGCATTTATAGAGATTGAGACTCGATGGGTTCTTACAAGATAGAAAGCATTAGTAATTGATAAAGTTTGAAAATATTATGTGTATATAGATACCGATAGCTTTTATAAACTAATTAGTGTTCTACCTCATTATTAATTTTGTAAATAAAAGGTAAATAATATATTATAAAATAAGGAATTATTTCAAAAATTACATCAAGATTCATACAACCATCTTCACTACATTTTTAACATGTAATGAAAACTTCCCTAATAATATGCTTACAAATACTTTTAATTTTGAGTCCCACTTTAGCATAATTTTATTATTATTATGGGTAAAGGTGTTTAACACTAATTTGGATGTGGAACCTATTTTAATGGTTAGGGTTAAAGATATAGAAATGATAGGCCACAAAGGTGAATATTAGATCTACAACAAGACAACTAATGTGCTAAACTCAAATGTACCAGATGCTAAATTTATTATGCTGAGATATGTTATTAATGGAAATTAAAGTTATGCTAGATATAAAAATAACATAAAATAAAGTACTTAGTTATTTTTGATGAGATAGTTATAGATTAATTTTTAGATTATAGATATGGTGCCATAGCTCTCTAGATATTTGTGTCAGCCTGGGTTAGTTACATGATGTTAGGGTTTGGGTTTGATGCTAGTGTCCTATACAAAATACTCATTAAATTAGGATGTGACCACCTGGATGCTTCTAGGTTTTAATTCACCTTCACTCTGGTACATTTAGATTTGGGTCATGGAATATCACTCTTGGTGAAATGACAAAATCATAGCTTTGTATCTTCAATGTAAGCTTGGGAAAAATGGGTTAATGGACACAAAGTATCGAGATGACCCACAATGACCCCATTGACAAAGGGCACTATTTATATAGACAATAATCTATAAGAGGGCCTCAAAATCATTTAATTATCCCCTATGTGTTGGCTTGCATGTAAATCATGTAATGTGTAAAATAAATATAATAGTGACCTAGCTTGTAACTTAGAAAATATGACCTTATGACTACTCCTTTAGTAATTTAGACTTGTAGCTAGGATATTCTTTTAACTGATATCATAATAGGGTAGAATAGGAAAGTTTTTGGTAACTTAAGTGCTCCTTGAGTGCTTTTTAGGTCTAATTGCTAGATTTTATAGGTGGTGAATGAATGAGGGTTGATATTATATTTATACCAATCCTATTAGGATATAATTTGCATTAAATAACTTATGCTAACCATTTTAATATGTTTCATTTGAAAATTAGATGACTATAGGGAAAAGGACACTTGTGTTAGGTGAAGATAGTAATGTTGACATTACTATCTGACCCAGATGTCAGTGTCTATGGAGAAAGAGAGCAGGTTTAGGCTCAAATATTGTAGAGGTGTAAGATAAATAAATTTTAAATATTCTGGGAAATATGGGATGTCTGTGTCATTAATATAAGTCTATTCATATTAATATATATGCTAAATGGCACAAGATAAAGTAGATGTAAGGATTTTAGAAGCAAGGCATGTGTAGAACTAAGAGGAATAGCCATAATCAAGAGTTTTCCAAGTGTACAAGACTTAGGTAATACATAATCATAAAATATCATCTACATTCCTTGCCTTTATCATACTAATAAAATTTCTAGTTTAAAGAAAAATAATAAGTACTTGGGTGTGTATACACACTTTGTCTTTTCTTGAATTGAATTTGAGTGCTTTGTTGGAGTTGGATTTGAGTGATTTGATGCTGATTTACCTGAAACCAAGAGAATGTTATAGTGTATAATAAGGGTATATAATATGGGTCAAAAGTAATTGAGATATATTAAAATTGAAAGAGCAAGGTTTAGGAGTACACCTATGTGTCAATATAACTGCCTTGCATATTGGCAAGTTATTTTTATAAAATATGTATAATTGTAAAGCTTTGAAACTAATATTAGGATAAATATAGATAATTATTTAAAGTGCATATATATATATATATATATATATATATATATATATATATATATATATATATATATATATATATATATATATATATATATATATATATATATATATAGAGAGAGAGAGAGAGAGAGAGAGAGAGACATGCCCCCAATTTAGAGAAAAAGTGAGTTGCCACCTAGTAGTTGAGATTAGCTCAATCATGCAACCTAATGACACTTGTAACTTGGGGAGTTTGGATGACCAAGTCCAAACTAAAAAATTAGAAATATTGAGTGATTTATTCACCCTAACTATACCAAAAGGTGAACTAACTACTATATTAGATTGGCTCATTAAAGTTCATAAAAGTTCACTAGGTATCAATAAGTAAAATAGTTTTGGAATCTAAATTTGATTTGGATTTTTCAATATTATCCACATGTTATGTAGCATATTCAACTTAGATTTTTATCATGTTGAAATTATGTGTAACAATGGTACCATGTATAGAATTCTACCATAAATGAGTATTAGAATAATATAACTATGTGCTCTGGCCAATTTGGAAAACTATGTAAGTGTAGAGGACATGGTTCTAAATCATGCTCCCACTATATATGGAGAAATAAAAAACTAATATAAATACCAATGTGGAAGACATATTTCCAAAACATTCCCCCATTGTAAACTAGAGATGCTAACAATTAAGTAGGTGTAGAGAACATGCTTCCAAATCATGCCCCCACTAAATATGTGAATTATAAGTACCATATTGAAGTAATGTGGATAATGTTGACGTAGGAAATTTCACCTAGGGCAAGGAGGCCTAGCTCCTGCCTTCTCCTTGCAACATGGAAACTCCCCTCTCGCCTATGGGACTGGCGAAGCTAGAGGGGAGAGTCTCTAGATAAGGGCTAGGTCCCTTTGATGCATCGTTTTTGTTCTAGCAAGTGCTAACACATACATATATAGGTATTTTATGGGGGGGATGAAAAGGGAGAGAGATGCAGGAAAACAAACTAATCTAAAGAGGTGATGACACCAAAATAAGTCGACCTTCACACCTCCACACTTGAAACTAGACAAACACATACATACACTAGACTCTTGGCAGAAGCACCAGGCTGCAAGAAACTGGCAGGGAGGCTTTCATGAAAACACAAAAAAATAGAAAATCACTAAGGCACTATGAAATGCACACTGTAAGTAAATTCCTCCATTCTGGTCTTCCAAATGCTAGCTCTTCTCCTTTCAGCTGCAGAAATGGTGCCTTGTAGACAACATGTATGTTGGTGTTGGACTTGTGAGAGCATCAAGAGACAATGACTGAACACAAACAACACTCAACACATACTCTGAAATATCTATCTAAATGGAGGTAAAAAACTGTGTTTATTGATTCAGGTGGAAAATTTGCCAGGGTTGTGCCTTAGCAAAATGTGGAAGATCTCTTTTACAAATGACAAGTCTTTCATATATAAGAGAAACAAGGAGGCCATTTGGCGCTCCTTTTTTACAAGTGGCTCATGCATCCCTTTATTGGGAAGAAGAAAAACACTATTGTCGATGTCATCTTTCTAGAAGAGGCCTACTGGAACCATGCTATATAATCACCCAAATTGACTTTGGCATTCAAACATTAATGTCAGGACATGGCCACACATCTTTTCTGCCAACAGACTATGGTTTGTCTTCTTCCAATGCCAATTTGGAGAAAAACAGGTCACGCCACTCAATAACTCTCCATCTCTTCACCACTTGGACACTTTTTCTTTTTATGCCTTTTGTCTTCTTCTTGCTCTTTCAGCCCTCAGGGGCGATCTCTTGGCTGGTCATTGCATTCCTTGGGCTTTTCCATGCTTGACGCTCAAAAAGTTCAAAAACAAATGGCTAGTTTATTGCATTAAAATTGACAGCCTTTGGGACGTCACCATCCTTGACAAAAGTCATCAGGTCTTTTCCTTTGAAGTGCAGCCTTCTTGAACCAAGATGTTGAACCAACCCGTTGAACCAAGATTGGTTCAATCGGTTCAATGGTTCAACCACTGCGCACCGATGCCTTTGAACCAAGCCATTTGAACTTGCCTTTGAACCATTCAATTGAACCATTCGTTGCACTTTAACCGTTGAACCAAGGCCGAAGCGTTGAACTTGCCTTTGAACTGTTGCAACCAAAAAATGAATTGGCCTTAAATAGCAGGGGAGAAGTTGATTGAAATTTTTCCTGTGGGCAAAATTGGTCAATAGATAACATGCTTCCAAATCATACCCCTGCTATAATTTGAAAACTATGAATGTGTGGAAGCCATGTCACCATGATATACCCTCACTAAATATGAAAACTATTGTATGTGCCATACACTATGTGAGTGTGGAGAACATGATTCCAAAGCATGCCCTCACTACAATCTATAAACTATGTAAGTGTGGAATCCATGTCATCATGAATTGCCCACACTAAATCTACAAACTAGTGTAAGTGGCATACACTATGTGAGTGTGGATAACATGCTTGCAAAGCATACCTCCACTATAATCTAGAAACTATGAAAAATGTGGAAGCCAAGTTACCATGACATGCCCCCACTAATATTCCCCTCATTTGAGGTGAGGGAAAGATAGTACCTGGTAGTTATCTCACCTCAAAAGGGTAAGACAACTATAAATCTATGAATGCAACCATGTAGTATATAGAAGGAAACATGTTTAGGTAGATGTAACATTGAAGCACTTAGAAATAATGTGATCAAATTTAGGCCTAAGATACATGATAAAGATCATGGAAACATATAGGTAATAATAGTACAAGATCAACAAGTAAACAAGCACACATATAAGATCACTTAAAATCAAGTCAAAAGGTAATGGGTTAAGGAGACCACAAACAAGGGGCATATTCAAATGCCATGAAATTGAATTGACATATTCAAATTTCCATAGAATGCAATGACATATTCAAATATCCAAGAATTTAATGACATATTAAAATGTCTAAGAATGAAATCATTAGCATAGAGGCCACATATAATGGAGCATATTCAAATGCAAAAAAATCAAGACAATAGCAACAAAAAACACTCAAGTAAGTGTGTAAAGGAAAAGCATAAGCAACCAACATGAACATGTCATAGTGGCCCATGGATCAAATGTGTTAGAAAAAAATGTTAAGTACATAAAATATCAAGTACACTATGAAATGTATAATCAAGGATATTAGACATGTGTAAGTACATATGTAATCTCAAACATGATATTGTAGAGTGATCATTAAATCATATAACCTATGTTTAATAAGGTTAGAGAAGATGGATTCCCCCAACATCCTGATGATGTGAGTAGAGGAAAGGCCCAACACCCATAAGTGTATCATGTATCTATGTATACTTGTATATATGTATGTAGGAGTAAAATGATATGCTATTCCTCAACATAGAACTAACACATAAATGCCAAGGGGTCAATAAAACATATAAGTGTCAAAAATATTTTTGGATTTTTGAATGTTTTTTTATTTTTTTGGTATTTTAGGAAGAGAATTTTTGGTATGTATTTCAAGTAACATATTTATGCAAGTGCATGATTTTCATTGTATTTTTAAATATTTTCCTTCAAGCATAAGAAGGCAATATAAACCTTTTCCTAGTTTTTTTAACTATGAATGGTCCTAACCATTTTGGTTTGAACTTTCATTTCTTGTCTTTTTATACATTGGTGTTCATTTGATTTTATTTGAATATTAGGTCACCCACATTAAAGTCACGTGGCCAAACTTTTTTTTACATGCTCACCTAACATAATCTTGGTAAACACGGAGGTGCTTGGTAGCTTGTGTGCATTTGTCACTTAACTATTTTAATTGATGTAATCTCTTTTCATGATATTCATTATCTTTGAAAATGTGTTTGAGAGAAACATGTAATGAAGGTATTTCAAGCTCAATTGGTAAAATTGCCTCTGTACCATATACCGAGGAATACAATGTACCTTGGGTGGGTGTATGAACACTGGTGCAGTATGCCCACAAGGCATACATCATCTGTTGGTGCCAATCAATACCATAACATTTAACTATCTTGCCAAATATCTTGATAATGGTTTTATTTGTTGCCTCTATCTACCCATTACTTTGTGGGTAACAAGGTGTATTTTATTTTGTATTTACTAAAAAATTATTTAACCATTTTGTTTTTAAAAGATGACCCATTATCAAAAATGAAAGCTTAAGGAATGCCAAAATGAGAAATAATATTGGTCAAAAAATTAAATGTATATGTAACCCCTTTTGGTAAACTCAAGGGGAATGGATTCTACACATTTTGTAAAGTATTATGTGGTTGTAATGATGAATTTATGTCCAGCAGTGGATACCAGATTGATTTGGAAAATCAAATCAAAACCCCAAGAGGAAAAGGGCCAAGGTGAGACAATCATCTATAGCTTATGCAATGGTGCGTGATTTAAATTATTATACTTTTGGCATTGTAAACACAATTTTTCATGTTTTATACATTCTTTTTCCATTTTAGGACAGTAATAACCTTGGATTAATAGTTTTTAGGACATGGCCCATTTGCTGAAGTGACCCCCACATTCAATATCATGTATTTATAAGATTTTCATATGTGCTTCATCTTTATTTAATCATCAGAGCAATTATCCATCAAAACCTTATTTGAACAAAGCACTTTTAATAATAACATAGTAGAAGACTTTGAATTGTAACTTATGTTCACATTTCATGTAAAATGGTTTAGTATATATGATTGATAAATAAAATTATAAATATTAGTGTACCATTCTATGTTTATATTACTATGGGTAATAGCAAGAATGGCCAGGGCATTCATTTGATAAAAAGAAATGGAAGGATTTCAGAGCTATCATATTGTAACCTTTATTTGATCATCAACAAAAGTCATCAAGGATGTTGTACTTGCCATGGCATCTACATGGTGGTTATCTTCACATGGAATATTATCTATAGAAAAAGTGTCAAATGTTTATGTGAGTTTATCTATCATTTCTTTGTATGGAAAAATATGCTCTTTAGTTTGGTAATTATTAGTAAACTAATTAACAACCAACTAAGAATCACCAAAAACTTGGATTTATTTTATATCTAACTTATGATTCATAGATAATCCAATGATCAAGGCCTCATATTTGTATATATTATTGGTGAAATAAAAAGATAATTTTTAAGATAAAGGCATGTATTCACCCTTGGTATTACATAATATAATGCTAGTACCCGTTCTTGTTCAAAATTTTGATCCATAAAAAAACATTGTCCATAGAATAGAAGATATATTATATACCTCAAACTCATCCTAAAAATCCTTTGTGAGTGGAAAGGAATCTAGTAAAGGAGTCATAGCCAATTGGTCGGATATGACTTGACCTTTTATTGAATTTTGGGCTACAAATTTTATATCAAATTTTGTGAGTTGTATCATTGATTTTGCTATGCAACCTATGAGGTGTGTTTTGTTCATAAGGAATTGTAATGGAACTTCTTTGATTATGACATGAACCTCATTATTGAGAAAGTAATGTCATAGACTTTTAGTAGAAAAAACCAAGGCTAAACATAATTTTTCCACTGTCAAATATTACATTCATAATCGACCAACTGGTAACTTATGTAATAGATTGAATGTTCTTTGTGATCATCATCATATTATGCTAATAGGGCTCTAAGGGCCTCATGAGTAGTAGAAATATAAATAAGTGATGGTCTATTTATAATAGGAGGCATGCATATAGGTGAGTTTTACAAATATTTTTTGATTTGACCAAAGCTTTGTTGACACACATCATCCAATATAAATTTGCTATTTTATTAGCAAACATGTGAAAGGAATTATTTTGTCATCCAATTAAGCTATGAAGTGTCTAATAGACTAAATTTGGCCCTACAAGTATCAAAATTGTTTAAGATTGGTTGGCAGGGGCATTTCGATAATAGATTTTACCATTTTCAGATCAACTTGGATGCCTAACTATGAGATAATGTATCCAAGGAGTTTTACTGATGAAACCATGAAAACACACTTTTTGGGATTTAATCAAACATTGAAATTATGCAAGCATTCAAATATTTTTTGTAAATAGGTAGCATGGTCTTGACAATGTTTAGATTTGGAAATCAAATCATTAACATATTTCTCAATAGTTTTTTATATAAATTCATGGAATATGTTATTCATGGCCCTTTGATATGTGGCCCCTACATTATTTATCCCAAAAGGCATGACTGTATAGCAAAATGTACCCCAAGGAGTAGTAAATGTCATATTTTATTGATTAGCAGATCTTGCAAATCTATCCATAAATGAAATTCAACTCATATCAATATTAGGTAAAGGAAAATCATCTTTTGGATAAGCCTTGATTAAATATCAATAATTAGTAAAATAAAACATGTCACCATTAGGTTTTTTTATGTGTACAATGTTGGACACCCATTTAGAATGGGTGATGTTGCATATAAATCCAACATCCAAAAGCTTCTAAATTTCCACTTTTACTAATAACACTACTTTGGGATGCATTTTTTGAGTCTTTTGTTTGATTGGTTTTACATCTGGGTACAATAATATGTTATTAATTACTACTAACATATCAATCCTAGGCATATACAATAATCCCAAGCAAAGAGTTTAGGAAAATCATGAAGGACATGTCAATAGGTTTTTCTTTCATCCTCTTGCATGATTATAGCTAATAGAACTAGTTGAGGGTCTTGATTAGTTCTATAGTTGTATTGGATAGTTTATTCATTTAGTAAAGTGGATCTCTCTTTAATAAATGGCACCATAAGAATAGTATGCAATGTATCATGTTAGACATTAGTATCATTATTTTCACTAGAGTAGGGATGAACAAAAATGGCATGAGGAAACTTGTTCATATGATATAAGCAAGGGAGATCCTTATATTCCCCAAAATACTCTAGAAAGGATTCATCATTGGAGAATTCATATAATGTCCAAATGTTTGGTGAAACATTCTCATCAATAAGATGAGGCTTGATCACTGGTAGATCAATTGTATAAATATTCAAACATTTTGTTTTGGCTTTTTGAAAATAAGTTGTGTGATGTGTGATGTGGGATATGATTATGACTTATCAATTTTTCTAAAAAACCTAAACCCTAAAAACTTGTATGGGTTAGAGGATAATATGATTATCGATGCATTGCTCATGTTTACACATTTAGTGTCATTTATATCCATATTCTTGTAAATAGAGATAACTAAAATTAGGATTATAATATTACGGTGTTTTATCCATTTGGTCTATCATAAAACAATGTTTGAAGGGATTAGTACCCATAAGACAATTGTAAATGAATCCTTGATGAGTGAATTTTAAAAATTCATGTAAAGTAGATGAAACTATATACATCTTATGTATCCAAGGCCATCCTAAAAGAATGTTATAATTTAAGTCATTTGGCATAACTTGGCACAGAGTAGGTAAGGTATGTGGACCTACAGTAATATTCAATGTTATTTGTCCCAACACTTAACACAAAATGTTATCAAATTCCTTGATTCTCATATTATATGGTGATAATTTTTGAGGGCCAATGCCAATTAGGAGAGAAAATACATGTTACAAATACTGAGTCTAGAACCATTATCCATAAGAACTCATTTTATGATTTTATTGCAAACACACACTTGGATGTAAAGTGGAAAAAATTGTTTATATGATGTTGCAGTGGTAATTTATATTTTTCAAAATATATATTATTCTCAATACATTTGATATATTTTAAAATAGAATCCACATATGGTAGTTCCAAATTACATCACAACATAATCATACATAATGCACTTAAAAGGACATCTTTATAATGGGATGATTGGTGTAACAAATCTAAGAGAGAAGTTTGAGCAATTAGATACTTGGATGGGGTGGGAATATGGCTTGGTTTGAATGATTTTTTCATACATTCCCTTTGGTTCTTTGTAGTAATAGGTAAAATTTCATTATAAATATTAGAAAAAGAAGGGGTATGCCAGAATACAGATTTTGTATTCTATATATATCCAATAGATTTAATTGAATAACTAATGTATAAAAATATTGCAACTTAAAGTATTGGACTATGAAATAATTTATATATATGTCCATAACAAACATGATTTTAAGATTTTATCAATTAGGGATCAACAACAATAAAATAAATCAGAAAACCCTAGGTGGCCTAGGGTTTGATGTTCAAAGGTCAAGTTTACCAAATGTTTAACCTTAATTTAGATGTGGATCTTATTTTAGTGGTTAGGGTTAAGGATATAGAAATGATAGGGCATACGAGTAAATATTAGATCTAAAACATGTTAATTAATGTGATAAACTCATATGTACCATGTGTTGAATTTATTATGTCAAGATAAGTTGTTTATTAGTTGGGGAATGTGTATACTAACTGCTTGCATCTATGAACGTTCCATGTGGACAGAGATCAGGGTTTATTTTTGGTTAGCAATTATCCTACACAATTTTTATGAAGTTATTCTATTTTTTAGTTGAGATCAGGTACATGGAATATTTAGCAATAGAATACACGTTGGCATACCTGGATGCCAAGTATGGACTTCATAGTTACAACAATATAGTTTTCAATATTATATATTACTTTAGATTATAGTAGAATGGGTTAGATAGTGTTGGATAAGTATTAATTAATATTATATTCAGGCCCTTTTGAGTAAATATTTGGAGTTCTATATGGAAAGTGTAATGAGTTTTCATGATCTAAAGATTGTAAGTTGAATTAATATTTGATAGTTAATATAATAGTTTTGAAATTTTTATGTGAGATATATCTTTTGGGTAATATTATGTGTCACAAGACTATCTTGTATGAATCTACGTTTGTCTTTCAATTGGTATTATTCAACCCTTTCTAAAATCAAGTAATATTGCATAATAACCTCATGAATTTATACTCTTTAGCTATAAATATTTGTGAATTACTTCCATCTATTAGAAATCTTAGTATATTAATGAATATCCAAAAGGTCTTTTCTATGAAATTTTGGTAACTATGTCATCATATTTGAGTGTACCATGAATTATCTATCAAAGTAGATAGTCATAGGATTAATCCTAATTGGATAAAGCTTTGTGATCCTTGGATAAAAGTTAATACTAAGTAATGACTTTCCTTTCTCACTAACTTTCCCTTAAAATCATAGGAGTTATCCCTATAATTAACATGTTTTGGTGAACCTAGGAACTTCTACTAATAATGGTGTAGTGAGCATGGAACTCATTGTTGAGGATATGCTAAGGTGGTTTCCTAGTCAAAGAGACATGGAATGCTGGCTAGATCAAAATATAGCCAACTTTGCATAAAAGGAAGCTTAGAGAATATGGTTTTATGAACAAAAAATTGTGCAAGAACATATTTATGGTGAGATTTATGAGATAATCTAGTGCAAAATACCTATATTACTATTTTATTGGTTGGATTATTTAAAACATCATTATTTTAGATCTCATGTGACTATTGACATTACTTGGTTTGAGGAGAAGATTGAATAACTTCAAGTCTTAGAAACTAGCTGGACCCATGTGATAGATCATTGGTTGGATTAGACCATTGAAAATTATATTATAGAGTTCAAATTATAAGGCTATGTAGCATTTGACATGGAAAATGATCTATTTATGCAAAGGATAAAAGAAAAATTCTTTTAGAAACTTCCTATACTCATTAAGATGATGGATATGGAAAAAGCAATGGTGCCTATTCATTTCCACATGGAGTAATCACTTTGGGTGTTATGGGAATGTGTATGAGATAAGGGAGAATTAATCAAAGATGAAAAGATAGAGCTTGAACTTGAGTCTATCATGGAGAATAGTTATGACAATTGAGGAGATGGAATAAATAGAGTGTGTTTTAAGAAACTATGAATATAAGGAGGAGGAATAGAAGCATTGATGATTTAGATGAAAGGAGATGACAAGGATAAGGGTTCAATGAAAATAAATAGAGTGAATAACTTGGGGCAAGTAGAGATAGAGCATGAGGAAGCGATGAGGATTTAACATAGATGAAAGAAGAAGGTAGTAGTATAGAAGTAGAATAGATGGGTAAAAGTTCAAAATTTTCAAAAAGGCTATCCCATAAATAAAATCAAGGATTACCTTATAGTCATAGACATAATATAGGTTCAAATTTTGAGAGATACATCTCTATAAAGATCATTTCCCAAGGAAGCACACATCCCCTGAGCCCATTTTTTTTCAAAATCATAGTAATTCCTATACAATTTTAGATGACAACACTTGGAATAGACTAATTATAGAAGAAGTTCATAAAAGAACCCCATAAGTACAATAAGTTACATATCATGAATTTGTGTAGAGTTTCTCAGACCAATAGAAGAAGAATATAACAACATTGATTTCTACAAAGACAAATCATCTAATTATTTTGAAGGCTAAGGATTTCATTACACAAATTTAAATATTAGAAGAATAAGAAGGAGATGATGGAGATATATCTTCAACTACCATATCCATAGAACTAGAGGAGACATCAAAACCCCCACTAGATCAAGAGGCACCCTAAAATACACATAAGTTTCTAAAAATACAAGCATCCTTGATGCCAGTTGCAACTAAATCAATTATGATACCTATAAGAAACCCCACTATGGTAGCTCAATTGGTAACATTAACCTGCCTAGCTCCTTATGATGGGTATGTGAACCCAGAGTAGTACTTAATCACCTACACTATGAAATGGAAAGCTAAAGGAATCATTGATGAAGTAGTGATTTGATTGGAGCATTGGTTGGTAGAACATTAGAGTTTATTTTTTTCAAAGGTGTTGACCAAGATACACATTATAGGAAGTCAAAACAATGCTGATCACAAAATTTAAGTCCAATAATGATCTACTTAGACCATACAAGATCTCAAGAAAATTAGTCAAAGAGCCAAAGAGATTATTTTTGAGTATGATCATAGATTTTTAGATGTAATGAAAAAATTTGAGTTTGTTATAGTAGAAAAGGACAAGGCTACTTTGTTCGTAGAGGAACTATGACCAAGGATAAGGTCTACTACTGTATAAACCCAATTCACTAACAAAGTAGAGGCTAGAATATATATAATTTGATTGGAATAGATTAAAGATTATGGGGGAGCTTTGGCTCCTAGTTTTCAAGTAAAGAACACCTTACAAATCCTCATAAAAAAATTGGAATAATAATAAGAAAAAGCATAGAGATCTTGGTTAGATCTTTGGTGTATAGAGTGTAGGAAAGAGGGGCACCATAGGAATGAGTTCCCAAGAGTGAAAACTAAGTTAAATGATATCTATTATATAGTAGGGAATGTGATATCTCAATGTCATTTGATACAATAGTATGTAAGGAACCCACATAATTCATACTATAACTTTTTTAAAGTCCACATTCATGATGATAAGAATTGTTGAGCATTATAAGAACTAAGAAACAATGTTACCAAAAATGTCTTTAAAGTAGTTGTGAAGAAAGCTAATATTAAACCATAAGCTATCATCACACTTGACATGAATAGGTATGGCACTAATCCAACTATTATACCTTGGCCATTGATAGTAACAACATACCAACCTATAGATGCACCTAGTTGGTATCTAGTTGTTCAATTTTGGATAGCCCCTACACAAACTTAGAATTTATAAAGATCTATTATCCCATAACTATCACAATCTAACTGGGCCTCAAAACCAAATCAAGCTCAATATATTAGATATGGGGGAAACCAAAAAATTCAAGGTTGGAACCCTTAATAGAATTCTATGAACTATGGACCACAATAGTTTGGTAACTAGGGGTTCTAACCAAATAGAGGAAGAGACCATTGAGGAATGAGGGGAGGTTAATTGAGGAGGACCTCAAGGAGGTAGATGAAATGGAACTCAACCCCTAATTTAGTTCTATATATGTTGTGAATTCAACCATGTATAAAGGAATTACCCTATGAATCCACATCATTAATCTTAATGTGCCTATTATAGGGTTTTTGGAGAACATAATATAGAGGACTATCCAGTGTTGGTAAAATAACATGATGACAAGTTTATGTGAAATGTAAATATGGTAACCACACAGACTTGATAGGATGAATTCTTACAATTTTTCACTCATCGGTAACACATAGATCAAAGATTACCACCTTTGGAATTGCCATAGGGCTATGGAATCAGGAAATCACAACCAACCAAAAATCCAAAACCCTCCATGGAGAAAGGGTTGATGCATGAAGTAGTATAGATTCTAAAAAATGATTCATCAATAAGAAACCAATGAAGATGATGTTACAACCACAAATTCACAAATGTATGGGAAACTATTGCACATAATTCAATAATATAGTGTTGTCACTACTTTGATGAACTTGATGAAGCTCCTTAGTACACTAAAAAATGAGGACATCTCATGAAACATGAACAATTGGCTCCATAATTTGCTAGAGTGTGCACATAAGGGCCAATAATGAGTGGATTAGATGATATGGTATAAAAAAATAAGAAACTATGGGATGTTGATTCAAGGATGGACATTAAAATTATAGGGTAGAAGTACCCAATGCAGTGTTCAATTTTGGTAGCACTATCACTATGATCCCTCAGTCTACATGGGTTGTTATTGGTTGACTTGTACTAAGTTACATCTCAGTTACATTGAGTCTTTTGGATTATGGAAACATTGAACCAATTAGTTGATAGGAGGATAAAGAGATTAAATTCACATAACTGATCTTACATGGTGACTTTAAAGTCATAGATATGAAGGTGAATGAGATAAATTATCTTGCACTCATTAGAAAAAAATGGGCCTATGATGGTCAGATGACCATTAGTATAGTAAGGAACTAGTTATAATCCCATTAGAGATATAATATTATATTTATTCCTTCAAATAAGGATGAAAAAAATCATACTATATTATGAAAGATCTTGATTCTCCATATGTTTGTGGAAAGAATATTTGGATGAAGGTAAATACTGAAGATATATGACAGGCCTTATGAGAAACTAAATGTGACTTCCTCTATAATTACACAAGCCTACCCAAGATTTATTTGTAGTTAAAGGATTGACCTCTCAATTATATATTACCATGTGTGTATATTCCACCATTAATGGTAGATGATGTATGTTGTATGTCCATAAGGTTACCAAATCAATCAAACATAGATTTTTTATATCAACCTGGTCAAATAGATCAAGATTACATAAAACTAATGAGAGAAGGCATTCTACCTTGGGATAGGGATTTTTTGGTTAGTGGAGATTATGACACTCACATTATTAAATATATGAAGGGTTACCATGAGGTATGACCTCTATGCATGGTTTTTGTAATGAAACTTCAACTAACACACTATTTTTCCACCAAACATGTTGGCCAATTTATACTATGATTCTAATAATTTGTGCCTAACATAGACCAAAGAGTTAATTATCTATCATATTAATTGAAGGGGATTGTTACAAACTAGTGTTTTGTATATAAGAATGCATCTATGCAATGGGATGAAGCTTGTAAAATCCTTCTAGCTAGGTTCTAGTTACCAGAAGGAGTAAGGAAGGACTGTCTAATATTTCATGAAGGAGATTACCCCAAAGTTAATATTTACCAATGTGTTGAGGTTTGTACTATAGAGGATATCAATCCAAATTATTAGGTATATATTTTCCATTACACTTTGGGTACCCTTCTTACTGCTTGGTATATCCACTAGGAGTGCAAAAGGGAAATAAGACATTGGGCATAGGGTCAAAGCGATTTCATTTAGACCTTTATTTTTGAGGATGATAACCCTTTAACACACAAGGCATTGCAGACTCTAAAGGTCTTTATATTCCATGGGAGTATTGAAGACTTGGATGGATTAACTGATTCATCATCCTCTCATAATGAAGCCTACAATTTGAATCAAGCTCTACAAGCCTATAAATCAGAGGACAAAGTAAATGTCTCTATTCAACCATGTCATTTAGTACAATATGAATATTACTAGACAAAAAATTTAGTCAAGGAGGATGATATGGCTCTCAAAAAATCATTTAAACCAGAATGGGAAGTCAAGACACTTCCAAGTCCAATCAAAGAATAATCTAAATAAGAAAGGTTGTGACATGTTAACATTCCAAAAAGGGAAATTTAATAGATATTACATGATTATATTCTTGAGGAATAATGTAATATTTACCAAGAACCTTTAAAGGATCACATCAAGAACATTGGGATTGAGGACATTCCAAAATTAGCACATATTGGTAATTATTGGTTGCAAGAAGACATCTGAATTACTACAACTTCTATGGGATTATCAAGATGTATTCTTGACCAAGTTCACTGAAGTCAAGGGTGTGGAACTAATTTTTGGAGAGATACACATTGAATTGAAGGAGTGCACATGACCGATTAATAAAAAACCCTACCATTTTAACCCAAACATGAAGATAAAAGTCAAAGATAAATTAGACCACATGTAGGAGGCTATAATTATTTTTTTAGGAGACTAGAATTATTTTTCTTGTAGAGAAATTCAACTAGGTGAGTCTCATGGTGGTTCAACCAAATAAGACTGGTGAGATAAAATTCTTTGGAGACTATCATATTTTAAATGACGCTTGTGTTAATGACCCATGAATCCACCACCTGTGATGTAGTTTTGGAGACTATCATATTTTAAATGAGGCTTGTGTTAATGACCCATGAATCTAATGGTACATGTTGAAACCTTTAGTAAAGGAATTCTTTGGTACTCAGTAACCCATGAATCCCATCACTTGTGATGTAGTTTTTAGGCTAGCATGTGATGGTGGTGAAGCTTCCATAAGGGATTTATATTCATATTCATGAGCTTCCCAAGGATCCATTTGTGCCTTTGATATTATTCATTGATATACATGTGGCCTAGATGGAATCTGCTCAGTAGAAAACTATGGCCACTCATAGAGCAACCCATTTAAAGATAATTATGCCTAAAGTTCCAATTCTAGTAGACATTTCATAAACTTCATAAATAACATCTAATTAATTAGATCATGGAAAGCATAAAGCTATTTCAAATTTCACTCACTTTCTCCCCCATAAAGGAAGACTTTTAGCCAATAGACCTTGTTGGATGACCCACATGTGCCTCAGATTATTATATAATGTGAATGGAAGAACTTTTAGATGGATGAACATGAGTTCTACTAGACAATGATCACAAACATGGATGATGATTTATATGAGTGAGAGGAATAAAAATATTTCTTACTTTAGAAAGTGGTGTACATAGTGCAAGCTTGAAAGTAGGTACCCTGACACTTATGGGTATAATTTCCCACTTGTTTGTATTCCATTATTGTGGATATTATGGGTGAATAATCTAAATTGTAATGGCTCTAAGAAGAGATTATGGTAGGAGGTGGTTTTGACAAGTCCTCTTAGGCCCAACAAGTTGACCCTCTTGTTAAAAGTTAACCATAATCACTCTAGCATAGGCATCAAACATAGTGCAAATATAAACTACCTATGAAGGAGGAAGATTAGGATGTTATACCTACCACCCAACCATCTATAGTAACTCCTATATCTTTAGGATGGATGGCATCATTATTTCTTGAGGAATCCCCTAAATTTGGGTGTCAAAAGGGATGTGTGTCGAGGGACATGGTACATAGAACCATTATAATTTAATCTTCATCATAGTTTGATGAACCCCTAATGGATATTGAAGAGGTGGTGTTGGATGCACAAACACCTAAGGATAAGTAGGCCACTCGAGAAGAAGCACAATGAGCTACCGAGTGTAGAAGAAGATAGGAAGTGAAGAATCAATAGTATAAGGTAGCCAAAAAAGAGGATTTAGAGGCATAACAACATTTTAAAACTAAGGTGATCCTCCAAGAAGTGGAGCCACTACCCATGGTTGAGTTTCTCACTAAGACCAGGGTAGTGTGCCAACCAGACATTATTACTGAGTGATCAAAGATGTAAGTTATTGAGGAGGTTGAGAGTAAGCTTGTTGTAGAGGTGCCACCTACTCTACCATAAGATCCATCTCAATTCACTTAGGAGATTTCAAAAGAATGGGATATAACACACATTCATTTTATGCCTCTCCCTCTTTTACCTCTATTGATAACCATAGAGACTGCCATTATGCATTTTTTGCCTAAGGATCCCTCAACTCTTCCACCACATGTTGTGGCCACATAGATTTTTCTTCCACAACCACTATCTTTGACTCCACCTTTTACCTCATCCACTTATCCATCCATCCCACACCTAGGTTAAGCCTTGCCCAAACTTGATTTTGCTATTCAATCCAGGTTCCAACACTCAACCTTCATGGATGGTCCTTTTGATCCCCTCTATTACACCATATTTTCATTTCTTCTCATTATATTATAGTGATTTCCCACCACAACCCCCACCATTTACTTCATTATGCCTCCACCAACCATCGAATCATCACTCAATGTTTTCAAAGTTTATTTATCTAATCAGTTGGGAGGTGCTTTTACTTTTCAAGAGTCTATTGTGTAGACTACTATTTCATTATAAAATAAGGTGTCCCATTTACATTAAGATAACTCTGACTTGAAGAATGAATTAAGTAACACTATTACTTTTTATTGAAGACTCCTACCCCACCCTTTAATCTCAAGTTGTGGGCCCTAGTTTTATACTGGATCAGCCAAAACTTTCAAAGATGGTGGCCTAACTTATGCAGGATTGGGTGAGCATTCAATAGATCAACCATCTTGAATTACATGGTCAAGCCATCAAGGAAGTTTCACATGAGTTATGTGAACTCTTGGAGATATATTAATCTTACCTTCCTACTATGATTGGCTAAGCCACAACTATGGCTCATGGGTTAATTGATTGGAAATATCAAGTGGATGCAGTATGGAATGGTGCACTCTTAGAATATACCACTATAAGTTCTAAAATAACCATGCATGATCCCACTATCACTTATGTTAGGTTTGCATCCATATTTCAAGCATATTTTTAAGTTCATGACACATTTATGTACCCATTTTAGGCTTTTTAGACTTAGATGCTGCACAATAAATTTTCTAGGGTCCAAGCACAATGATATGTCAAGAAGCTCATTCATCTACATGCAAACATCTTTGGTAAAATGACTAATTCCAAATATACTTTCTTTGCTACTATGGATAGTGATGTTTCACAATTTTTATATGCCCAAATTCCTTTGAGGGCTCTCCTATGTAGTGTTTAGGAATATTTTATTGATTGGTAGAATTACAAGATAGACATAGCTGAATTTGATAGTACCAACATGCTACTCATTCATGTCCCTAACATCATTCCTCATAGATAAATTTAGAAATGGTTGTACCAAGAGAAGACTATTGATTCTATTTATTCACATAATACTCTATCCAAGTTGCAACCACTGGATGCATCAGTTCCTCCACTATTGCCTCCTTAGTCTAGTTAAGTTTTTCTTATAATAGGGAATTTTACAATTTTGCTTCTCAATCTTTTTGTTGTTAGGCTTGCAAAAACCCACATGACCAGTCTATTAGCTTGATACTTAGTTTAAAACTCATGAGGATGGATTATTACACCTTGAGTGATCTATAGTTTCTATGTGTTCTACCTACTTTTTATTTTATAGACTCCCACTTCTTTGCAGTCTTGTCTCAAGATGAGACAAGTGTTTAAGTCCAAGAAAGTGTTAGCTGATGAATGTATACAATAATTGATTGCATATATGAACATGCCACATGGACAAAAATTAGTGTTTATTTTTGGTTATCAATTATCCTACATGATTGTTACAAAATTTTTTAGTTGGGATCGAGTACATGTAATATTTAGCAATAAAATGCATGTTGACATACCTAGATGTGAAGTATAGACTTCATAGTTATAAAAATATAGTTTTTAGGATTATATATTCATCATATTATATTAGAATGGGTTACACAATGTTAGATAGTGCTGGATAAGAATTGAGTAATATTGTATTCGGGCCCTATTAACTAAATCCTTGGACTTCTAGATGGAAAGTGTAATGAGTTTTCATGATATGAATATTGTAAGTTGAATTATAATTTTATAGTTAATATAATAGTTTTTTGCTTCTTATGTGAGATATATCTTTTGGGTAATGTTATGTGGTGTAAGACTATCTTATATGAATTTGGGTTTGTCTTATAATTGGTATTATCTGCCCTTTCTAAAGTCAAGTAATATTTCATTATAACCTCATGAATTGATACTCTTCAACTATAAATGTTTGTGAATTACTTCCATCTATTATAAATATTATTATATTAATGAATAGCTAAAAGTTTTTTTTTTACAAGTTTGGTAACTATGTCATCATATTTTAGTTTATCATGAATTATCTATCAAAGTAGATAGTCATAGGATTAATCCTAATTGGATAAACCTCTATGATCCTAGGATAAAAGTTGAATACTGAGTAATGACTTTATTTTCTTACTAGCTTTCCCTTAAAATTATTGGAATTATCCCTGTAATTAGCATGTTCTAGTAAACCTAGGAACCTCTGCTATTACTATTAATAAAAAGTATAGCAATGTTAGATATACACATGACATGAGAGAAATTACTTGGCTATTTTTGATGTTGATGAAATTACAAATATAGTACATACAGGAAGTATGTAAGAATATAGTTCTTGATCAAGTATCATATTCTAGATTTGGTGACTCTATCTCTGTCAAGACTTGCACCAGCTTGGGATAGTTACGTTAACACTAGTATATGGGTTCAGAACTAGTGTCTTATATAGAATACTCACTAAAATAGTATGAAACCACTTGGATACTTTTGGGTATGGATTCACCTTCACTCTAGTCCATTTAGATTTGGGTCATGTACTATTGCTCCTAGTGAAATGGTAAAAATCTAGATTTGTATCTTCAATGTGACCTTAGGAAAAATGAGTTAGTGGGCATATGCTGTCAATCTAACCTATAATGACCCTACTATCAAATGGTATGAATTCATATCCAATAATATATAAGAGGGCCTTAGACTCATGTACTTCTCCCCTATGTGTTGGCTAATGTGTGAATCATGCAATGTGTAAAGTAAGTATAATAATGACCTAGCTTATAACTTGGAAAATATGACCTTATGACTACTCCTTTACTACTTTAGACCATTAGATAGGTTGTTACTTTTATTGATATCATAATAAGGAAGAATAGGAAATATTTTGGTAACTTGAGTGCTTTTTTGGTCTAATTACTAGGTTTCATAGGTGGTGAATGAATGAGGGTTGATATTGTATTTATACCACTCCTATTGGGATATAAATTGCATTACATCACTCAATCTTATCATTGTAATACATTTAATTTACAAATTGGATGACTTTAGGTCATTGGAAACTTGTATCAGGCTAGGACAATAATATCGATGCTACTATCTAACCCAAGAGTTAGTGTCCAAGGAGAAGGAGAGTAAATTCAATTTTAAAACTTGCAGAGGTGTCAGATAAATACATTTCAAGATTTTTGGGCAAGATGAGATGTCTATGTCATCAATATAAGGCTGGTCAAACTAATATATAGGCCTAGGGGCACAAGATAAAGCAGACGTGAGGCTTGTAGAAGTAAGGCATGTGTATAACTAAGAGGAACAACTAGGGTCATGAGTTTGCCAAGTGTACAAGATTGAGGGACTTCATAATCACAACATATCATCTATAAAAGGAGGCCTTTTGAAAGGTCTAAAACCCTTGTAAACACTCAAGAATAAATATAAGGTATTAAACCCATAACAACTAGGACAAATAAAAAATAGGTCATAAATCAAGCTTGACTAAGAAAATGTTGTCAACTGATAGAAAACATACACATTACAAAAATATTATAAGAAAGAATCAACAAAGTTTATAAAACTAGGGAAAACTAAAATATATAAGAGCCTTGGAAGTCTCCCATTCTTCTTTTAATAATGTAACATGATCCTCTACCATTTTCAAGTCCAAGTCCTTACTTTCATTTGACTTCCCTTTATCTTGTACTCTATAGATCTTTCTAGTTATAGTTTTTGAGTGACCTTAGTTTCTCTTTATCATATTTTCTAGAAGCATAACAATGCTAGCCAAATTATTTTTAATGGTCACTCTACTTAACTGGATTACAATCCTTAGGCCTTCATTTACCAATTTTTGGTTAACCTTTATTTGGTTCATTTTATTATTAAGATGTTCAACCTCATTCTCCAACACACTAACATGACCTATGATAGACCACATGCCATTATTGAATTAAATATTTTCTCGAGTCTAGGGTTATTTTCCATTAACCTAAATTGAATCTACTCAATTCTATTCTTCAGTCTCTCATTCTCCATCATTCTCCATTTCATTATATAATGATGGAGATGAGTATCCTTTCCTAAATAGATAATTATTTCCTAAAAATCCCCTTGGGTGGTCCTTCTTTGTCCTCTTATTTTGATCCCTATGTTACTTCTTCCCTCGAATAAAAATGGATGGGGGAATGATTCTCTTTTGGATCCCCAAAGATTGGAGTTCATTTGGAAGAGGAAGGGATAATTGAATCCTTATTGGGAACCTTCCTTTGGTATCCAAAGTTGGATAGGTAAAAAATAAGGAAAAAACCTTAGTTTCTTGAGCTTCTTAGACTCCTCTTCAAAATCAACCTTTCCATGTTAGTATAGTGTTTTTTCCCATTGGGTTTTGCCTACACATCCTTATGGCCATTTTATGTCAATTAATCACTCTTAAGTTATTTATAAAAGGGTCACATAGGCTAATTATATTTTAATATAATTATTTAATTAGGAAAATTAGAGGCTTCTTCATGTTTCCCTAGTTTTCCCTAGATGTACCCCACTTTTCCTTTTTGGAAGGTTAGATAGGTTAATGCAATTTTATGAAAGTAGGGCATTTTTACAATATTGTCATGTGAAGAAAAGATTCTTCCTCTACACTTTATCTGTGATTTCATTGCTACATACATATATTTTCTCAATCTTTTATGCAAGGATCTAAGATCGTGGCCAATCCAACATGGTATTAGATCCATTTTGTTTAGTATTGTAGTAATATTTGTGGTGAAATCTTACTACATTCACTATTCTAATAAAAAAGTAGGGTTTGGTAGGATTCTATAGAGAATTCATGCAAAAATTTCTACTAGAGCTTTATATCTCAAAACTAACTATGCCATTGGTTTTAAAGGGTGCCACAACCCTTAGATCGACAATAAACATGACCTAGTTCTAAAATAGTTAATTTTTTCCTCTTTTTTTGGCATTCGAAGGACCCATTTTTCACTTTTAGCAAAAATCCATACATTTTGTGTTGCTATGAAAAAATGCCTTTTGGGTTTTCTTCCTTAGGTTGAAATCTCAAATGGGTCTCTTTCATAATTTTCATTACTAAAGTATTTTGGATGTTTGTTGCTTGTCTTAGTTTGCTTGTCATCAAACCTCTATGCTACTTAGATCTATAGGTGGTCATTAATTTATCTCAATAGTTAAACAGCTTCATGTTGCATGCATTGGAGAGTCTACTGACCAATCCTAGATTTTGGAGAGCTGTTATTTGTCCATAGACCACATGAAGTTGCTTTACTTCCAAATCCATGAAGTTAAGTAAAGTAGGTCTGAAAACATGGTTTACACTACTATAGACCAACTCAAGTTTTGGAAGGATCATTACTACTTTACTCAAGTTTTTGAAGGGTGACTAATCCTGGAAGTATAGCAATCTAAGAAACCCAGATTACACTCTTCTCAAACCAACTCAGGTTTTTGAAGGGTGATTACTGTGACTTAGGTTTTAAAAGGGTGATTACTATTGGGAGTTGTAAGTAAAGCAATCCAAGAAACCCAAATTACTCCTCCAAGACCAAGTTAGGTTTTCAAACTGTCAATACTACCTTACTCGAGATTTTGAAGGCTGATTAATTGTGAAAGTAAAGCAGTCTAAGAAACCTAGATTACTCTTCTGAGACCAACTCAAGTTTTTGAAGTGTCTTTGCTACTCTACTCGAGTTCTCAAAGGCCAATTACTTGTGTTAGCAAAGTAGTCTCAAAAATCTGGGTTACTCTTCTTAGACCAACTCAAAGTCTCAGAGGGTCTTTATTGCTCAGGTTTGTGGGGTAACATTACTTGAGTTTTTTGCCATTTCCGTCTTTTTCGATAAAAAATCACAAGTGCTATAATAACTTGTAAGTGCTATAACTTTCAATCCGTAGCTTCATTTTGGGTTCTATTTTTTTTTAAAGTGCATATTTTTCAATATCTATGCATTGGTGATATTATTTTAGGTTTTTTAACATCTATTTTTTTCATGGTATAATAGTTTAAAACTCATTGTACCTTTCTTGGATACATTATCAGCTATGCCCGATGTCCTTCTCATACTTTATCACACTAATTACTCATAGATGCATTCTCGATGGTACCTGACATCTAATATTGAGAGTGTGTTACATTGTAACTTAACGGGGGTCTTATTAATAGTTCAAGGGTTGTGTGCAATATATTCTTTGATTTCATCTTAATTTTGTAAATTATCTCAATCTAATTTACATTAATGGATTTAAACATTAAACCACTCACACTATTTAACTATCTCAAATGAAAGTATAAAATGCAACTTGCCTTAAGAGGTAAAAGACTCTATCAGATCACTATGGGTAAGGAAACTGAGCCATTCATAGATGCAAAAAAGTTTAAGTGGTACAATAGATGTGATAAGGCCTATGGGTTCTTATGCCTATCAATATCTCTTGACCTCTTGTTCCATGTTGAATCTATAAAAAACTCCCAATGAAGTTTGGACCATCCTAAATAGGCTTTTTAGAGTGCAAGATATCATGAGGGGTCATGAGCTGGAGAATTAGCTCATCACATTGAGCCTCAGTGACTATGACACCCAACAAGACTTCTTTACAAATTTTAAATCACTGAGACTTGAGTTGAAATAATGTGGCATTGATAAAATAGATGACCAATTGATTTTATCCATGCTTGGAAAATTGGGTCACGACTATTCAATTTTTGTCTCTATATTTCATGTTACCAAAGGTGCACTTAGATCCACTTGGAAAATGCCATAATTTGATAAGTTTGTTACCTATCTAACTTAGGAGCAAGATAAGTTGGTTCAAATGGGTACACTAAAGTCTTCAAAATCACATGCCTTGACTGTCAATTAGGACAAGAAGAAGCCTTCTAGTAGTGGCAAATAAGAGAAGAAATGGTTTAAATCGGATCATGAGCATAAGAAGAATCATAAATTAGATGCCAATCTTAAGACATCATCAAATGAGTCCTCCTCAAGTGGGAAACCTAAGAAGGAAAAACTCAAATGCAAATTTTGTAATAAACTTGGGCATGATGAATCTTAGTACATGAAAAAGAAGATTGACACCTTGACTAAGATGCTTGAGAAAAATAACATCAGTGTTACTGAGTCCTCAACTCAGAACATGTCCACACAAGATTCTATAAAGGATAAATATATTAAAAAGGGTGAAAACAAGGGCAAGGCACTTATTACAGTAGCTTCTCATCCTTTAACTTGGGTTATTGACTCAAGTTCTTTCTATCACATGGCTTCCTCAGAGGATATATTTTCAAAAATATAGCCATGTTATGTACTTTTAATTCTCATGGGTGATGACACTTCGATAGAAGTAAATGGTAAAGGATTGATTGAAGTAACTGATGGGACCTTCAATGATGTTCTATGTGTTCCTTCACTATCCACCAATATTTTATCGATATATCAAATCACTCACATAGGTGTAGAGAAGTGAGTTGAGTTCATATATGATTTAGTGGTTATCAAGAAGCTACACAATGCCACCATAGTGGCTTATGGGAATGCCAATCATCAATCTAGGATGTATATCTTCTCACAATTTTCCCTAGATCAACCCTCGACTACACTGATTACTTATGCAGATGGAGTGAAAAAAATATGGCATGAATGGTTTGGCCATTTAAACTACCATTACCTAGAACAAATCAGTCATTCAAACATGGTTTTAAGGCTACTTAAAGTCAAATTCTCAGATGGCCTATGCAATGGTTGCATTCTTGGAAAGCATCTAGAAGAGAAATATGACAAGGGCAAAGAAAGGAGAGAAAAATAGAAGCTAGAAATTATCCACAATGACATAGCAAGTCCATTTCCAAAACCTTTATTCAAAAGGACCAGATACATGCTCACATTCATCAATGAATTTTCAAGGTACACTTGGGTGTTTTTCTCAAAAATAATTTTGAGGTCTTTTATCACTTCAAGGACTTCAAGGCACTTTTGGAGAAGTTGTCAAATTATTCCATCAAAATCTTAAGGACTGACAATGGTGGGGAGTATGTCAATAATAGGTTTGAGTAGTTTTGCACATCAGAGGGGATTCAAATGCAACATAGTTTCATACAATCCTCAGTAGAATGGTGTGGTTGAATGTAAGAACTATACCTTAAAGGAAATGGCCAACTACATGCTTCAATCAAAGTCTTTTGCTCTGTAGTTTTGGGATGAAACAATCAATTATGCATGCTATATTCAGAATCTCATTCCACATAAATCCTTGAAAGAAATTAATATTTTTTAAGCTTGGGATGGTTACAAGCCCATAGTGGATTACTTTTGAGTTTTTGGATCACTATCAATGGCCTATATTCCTAAGAATAAATGCATAGCAATAGACCCTCAGGGTCAATCTTGTATCTTTGTGGGGTATGCAGAGGGTACTAAGGGATAAAGTCTCTTACATCCTAAAACTCATGATTTTTTCATAAAAAGGAGTGTCAAGTTTTACAAAGGCCCACTTGAACTCACTATTAGCACTCCAGACTCTTCAAAAGTTTCACTAGACATTAATTCTACCTCAGATAGTGACTTATTCCATCTAAAAAACTGATGATTCTCCTCCTTCATCTCATACAATTTTGGTCCCACTTAGGCTAGACAGACACTTCAAATTGCTAGGAAATCCATTGGATACAAGGCAAACACATTCATAGTTTTAGGGGACTTTACATTCCTACCTGGCCATTGCCTCAGATTTGTAAACCTTTTATGAGGCATCTGGCATTCTAGAATGGGATTTTTCCATATAGTAGGAGTATAGTTCCCTAATCAAAAACAAAGCATGGGACTTGGTACCTCTTCTTAAAGTAAGAAAATTAGTCTATTATAAATGGGTTTATCAGACTAAGTATGATGTAGATGGGTATATTGATAAGTATAAAGCTCATCTAGTTACAAAGGGGTTTTCTCAAGTGCCTTACATAGACTACACCGAGACATTTACTCCCATAGCCAAAATGACATCTATCCAACTTACTGTATCTATCATAGCTTCACATCATGGGATGTTCACCAAATGGATGTCAAGAGTGCTTTTCTACATGGTGATCTCAAAGAATAAATCTACATGGAGCAACCACAAGGCTTTGTGTAAGATTCCTCCATAGTTGGAAAAATCAAAAAATCTATCTATGGACTCAAATAGGCCCCTTGAGCATGATATGCTAAGATGGACTCCTTTACCATCATAGTTAGGTTCACCAAATGCCACTCAAATATGAATGTCTATATCTTACAGTAGGATGATTCTCTATTGATCCTAGTTCTCTATGTGGATGACTTGCTGATTATAGGGAGCTCACGATCATCCATCTCAGTAATTAAAATTGCCCTTTTAGAAAAAATTTCAATGATAGACATGGGATTGCTACATTAATTTCTCAATATTAAAATCATTTAGTTAGATTCTATGATAACTTTATCACAATCTAAGTATTCTCTTGATTTGATTTAAAGGTTTAACATGGTTGATTATAAGCCCACTCCTACTCCCTTATTATCTGGTGTGAAGCTTGAGGCTGATTTTCTTATGCCATTGGTTGATGCAACTCCATATTGATAACTTGTGGGTAGTCTTGTCTATCTCACACACACTAGACCTGACATACACTATGTAGTTGGCATGGTCTCCTACTTTATGTAGGATCTACATGAATTGTATTGAAAAGTAGTTAAGTAGATTTTCTACTTCATTCAAGGTTCACATAACTATGGGATACACTACAAAGAAAGAACAAAGGTTGATTTTATTGGATACACAGATTCAGATTGGACTAGAGATATTCAGAGTAGAAAGTCCACTTTAGGATATAGTTTCTCACTTGGTTCGGGTCTAATAATTTGGTCGAGTAAGAAGCAACATGCAATTTATTTATCATCTACAGAGGTAAAATACAGAGGGGTTGTCAAGTCCACCACTAAGGTAATCTAGCTTCAAGGAATTCTCACTGAGTTTGGTATCTAGTTTCATAAGCCAAAAATCATCTACTATGATAACTAAAGCACTATCTATATTTGTAGGAATCTAGTTCTCCATGAAAAGATAAAACACATAGAGATTCACTTGTATTTCATTAGGGAACTGATCGATGAGCAAGTCATTGATCTTCAATACTGTCCAACATCAGAGAAGATTATAGATATTCTGACCAATCCCTTTATAGGGAGTAAATTTGTTCATTTGTGAGATCTCACTAGGGTTAAGGTTGCTCCACCTTCTTCTTCCTCCTATGGAGGTTCTTCACTATGTCCTTGGTTACCTCATCAGGATTTCAATGTTGAGACCCAATTCTCATCTCACCTAAGCTATACTTAAGGGGTGTTAGTGTAGTGATTTTTCCAATTGGGTTTTGCCTACACGACCTTATGGCCATTCTTTGTCAATTAATCATCTTTAGGTTAGTTATAAAAGGGTCACATCGGCTAATTATATTTTAATGTAATTATCTAATTAGGAAAATTAGAGGCTTCCTCATGTTTCCCTAATTTTTCCTATATGTACCCCTTTTTTTCTTTTTAAAAGGTTAGATAGGTTAATGCGATTTTATGCAAGTGGGTAATTTTTGTAATATTATCATGTGAAGACAAGCTTCTTCCTCCTTTGAAATTTATCTATGATTTTATTACTATATACATAGATTTTCTCAATCTTCTGTACAAGGATCCAAGATCATGGCCAATCCGACATTCTAGAGGCTACTTTCCTCTTGGGGGGATTTTAATAGTAATAAATTTGGGCCCACTTTAGCTTAATTTACTATAATCATATGCATGATCTTTGCATGATCCTAATTTTATAATGTATGTTTTTTAACACACATGTATTTTTGCATGCATGATTAATATTTTGCATGTATGCATGTATATGTTTTTCATGCATACAAGCATGTTTTTGGTACTCATGCATGTATATAATTTTTTATATAAATCCAAATACTAAGCTACATGTTAAAATAAAACCTTCAATTTTCTATGTGAGGATTGTCTTTTTGTTGGGACAATTGAATTCATATGATGTTACAATTCAAGTTCATCTTCATATCTCGAATGAAAAAACTTCTAAGTAGAAGAGGTACTTATATATTATTATTTTCATTTTATACCATTTTTTAACCTATTTTTAAGGAACACCTTTCTTTTCTATGTCATTAAATTTTGTTTTTACCAATTCATGTTTGTGTTGAATTTATCTCAATAATTTTGGATAAATACAAGGTTTACCTCCATCTAAATATCCCTCTCTTTATTACTAGGTACAACATAATAATGCTCCATATAAGACTCCTTACACTAGGTGGAATTTTTATTTCATTTATGATATATTAATTCAAAACCATTATCATAAGAGATAATGTTTTAAAACTTATTTTGGACTTGATTCATTATGTGTGGGAATAAATTAGGAATATGGTCATATTTGAGACATTGGCTATACTTTTTTTTTTTCATAATCCATTGTTTGGATTTTTTTAACTCTAAAAACCAACATTAAAAATATTAGGGAGGCCATTTTTTGAGTTCAAGTCCACATATATTAAAGCATACATAAATTTGAATTTGTGTTTTCTAAATTTTCTAGGGAAATGAAAATTCTAATACTATTTTTAAAAATTTAGGGTCAATTTTGTGCCAAAATGAAAAGGTGAATTTGGTAGCCTTAACCATACTAGGATTTTAAAAATGGTTTCAACCAAAGGGTATAGTTTTGAATACTAAGGCTTCATAAAATTCAAAACCCCTTGAAAAAAGGTAATACTACACTCTTGACCATCTACGAGCATATTAGTATGATCCTAATCAAATTGAACAAGTAACATAAAATAAAGGGATAAATAAATAAATCAATGTGAGAGAAAATGTAAGTAAAAGGAGGTAAATTGGTTGAGACATAGATAAAAATGTGACAATACAATCCCAATATGAACAAATTATAGATAAACACACAAGTATATTAAATAAATGAATAATGACATCTTGAACTACCCCTAGACCAAAATTAGGTGTCTACATAATGTCCCAATTTGATGTATGTTTTTGCATACATATCAAAGTAAAATAAATAAGTGTACCTATAAGGGATCATATAAGATGTTATGGCTGAACCCTATAAGTGTTATAAAAATAAAAACAAGAAGTTATGATGATCTAAAATTTAGAAGTATAAGAGAGAGGCTACTTTATATCCCTATAAAATAAAAATAAAAAATGTCTTCTTCATAATTTGTTGTAAGGGTCATGACTACCATGATGAAAATCCATGAATAAATTGGAAAAAATATCCACATTTATATGTATAAATTATGGGAACATGTGAACATAAAAACATAAGGAAAATGTATGAAAGTAAATCAATGTTTGTATCAATCCCTAATCAAGGAAGTATTGAAATCAATGAGAGGAAATTAAAAATAAGAACAAAGACACCTAGTTATAAATAAATTATGAAGTTTCATCTTTTAAATTAATATATTTACATTTATATCATCTCTAATTGTGCATCTTTTATAGGAGACCAAGGGTACTATGACATATAACACCCTGTGATCGCTTCCAAATGTTGGGGGCAATGATAAGTATGCCATATAACACTCTAGGACAATTTTTTATTATCACATTCCCTAAAAACATAATAAGTAGATTTAATTCATTGACCTCTCCCCCAAATTATAATGTAAAATATAATAAGACATCATTATGAAATAATGTATTTACAAATGGATTCAATATAATCATATAAATATATCATCATGAAAGTGCACATGTAAAAGACTTTGACTTATTTTTTTCCATGTCTAAGTAATGTAAGTAAGATATTATCATGAAATCACATACAATGTATAAATGAATTCTACCTCTATGTGTCTATGTCTGAATCATATAAGTAAGATATAATTTTTAAATCACATATATAATAGGTAACTTGATTCATATGTGTATGATTCAAATCAATGTGTTAAATTTAGTAACATGTTACCACTATATTGGAAATTTATAATCAATGTAAGAGAGGTTTCCCTTATGTGAGAATGATATATTCAATGAATCATAATTGATAGTATGGTATAATTTGGATATGGTATAGCCAATATAAGAATACGATTATGATGCCCCCAATGGGAAAAGTTTAATCAATGAATGCATGGTGGGAACCATGGAAACATAAGAAAGAAAACATATAATTAATCAAGGAACATTATGAATGATATAAATCATGACACTAATCATATAGAAACACAAATTAAGCATAACAAGCTTAGAAGGAACATCAAGTAAAAAGGAAGCATGTCACACTTAGAGTAAATAAGGAAGATAATTTCACACATGCGGAGTAAAAAATACATGAACTTATAGTAAAGAAAACAAGAAATAGAATGTGACACATAGTATACAATGACAAAAATAAACATACATAAATCATATGGAAGACAAGATAGGCATGACAAAAAATAGACACATGAGACAAACACATTAGGTAGAGATGAAAAATAGAGGAATGAAAGACAATAAGCATATAGAGAAAACTTATCTAGAATCAAGACAATCATATAAGAAGCAAATAACTCACATAGCTAGTGATAGATTAAAATTGAAAGCACAGTAACTATGGAAGGATCATGAACATAGAAAAAAGAACTTATCATGTAAAAGACATGATAATTTAGGATATATAATTGTATGAATGATTTATATGATACAATAAACTAGAAAAGATAGAACTGAATCTCTACTAGGAGATGCCCCCAAAATTTCCCCACAACGAGCATTAGAGGTTCCCCAAACACACTATGAGTCTATGATCACATATATATTATTCTACAATTAACTCAATAATACCATTAGTTGCATGTGTGTAAACAATATAACCTCTATAAATAGATTGATAAACATATAAAAATATGACTCGTAAAGAACACATAAGGTAAATAAATAACCATAAATACAAAACTAAGAGGTAAGTTAACAAAGATAAATAAAATAAAAGGTAATTTAAAAAATTTAATGAAAATAAGAGGTAAATTATCAATCTAACCAATGATGTTATAAGACCAACAAGAATCATTATTAAATATATGCATTAAAGCATGATACCTACTAACATCATGAATAGGGTTTTATAATTAAATTTTTCACCCTAGGAGAAGGTTGTTCAAACCTATCCAACTTTGGTTAAACATGGGATTACCTCTAGACCTATGGGTTGTCTATAGTAAGGGTAAACCTCTAGATTGAAAGGATAGCTCCCCTTGATGAATCACTTAGGCTCACTTTCACTACTTGATTTATTTGAAAAGGGGGAAGAAATAACTTAAATAAATCTAACTATAGTGGTGATGCACCAAACTTTGTTGATCACTACAAGACATTACAAAATACACTAAAACCTACAAGACAACATGAACAAACACACATCCTAGACTAAACCTATTGTATCAATGCTTTGTAGAAGGGTAAGTAATTTTAAGGCTAAGAGGGAAGAATAATTCTAATTAAAAACCCAAAAGAGACCCCTGATGACAATAACTATAACCTATAATAGAGAAACAATAACATGAGTCAAGATAAATAGGACACAAACAAGGTGACATACATTTACACTAGATGAGATCAACCATTTAGGGATTTATCACTATATGTAATCATATAATGATGTAAAATATCATCTATTTTATTGATAAAATTTATAAAAAAATGGTCAAGGCTTTTCCATACCTAGGTGGAGGATAACAACTTAGCCAAAAGTGGCTAAATATATATAGAATGGTGGAGAGAGAGAGAGAGAGAGAGAGAGAGAGAGAGAGAGAGAGAGAGAGAGAGAGAGAGAGAGAGAGAGAGAGAGAGAGAGAGAGAGAGAGAGAGAGAGAGAGAGAGAGAGAGAGAGAGAGTTGTTTCTTTCTACTTCAAGTGATAACACTTACACTAAACTTAAACACATATACAAAAGTAGATTTACAATCTAAAGTATCACAAAAATGGTCATCATCACAATAACCATATAATTTAACATTATCAATAGAAGAATAAAATAAACCAAAATTAATTATTCCTTTTATATAATGAAGAGTATGTTTAGCTAATTTATAATTATCCAAATAAGGATCCTGCATAAATATAAAATCAACACTAATAGCATATGAAATATCATGGTCAAGGATTTTCCATACCTAGGTGGAGGATACCAACTTAGCCAAAAGTGGCTAAATATATAGAGAATGGTGGAGAGAGAGAGAGAGAGAGAGAGAGAGAGAGAGAGAGAGAGAGAGAGAGAGAGAGAGAGAGAGAGAGAGAGAGAGAGAGAGAGAGAGAGAGAGAGAGAGAGAGAGAGAGAGAGAGAGGGTTGTTTCTTTCTACTTCAAGTGATAACACTTGCACTAAACTTAAACACATATACAAAAGTAGATTTACAATCTAAAGTATCACAAAAATGGTCATCATCACAATAACCATATAATTTAACATGATCAATAGAAGAATAAAATAAACCAAAATTAATTATTCCTTTTATATAATGAAGAGTATGTTTAGCTAATTTCTAATTATCTAAATAAGGATCCTGCATAAATATAAAATCAACACTAATAGCATATGAAATATCTAGCCTAGTAATGGATAATTATTGTTGTTATAATTGATGTATGTTAATCCTAGATGTGTAAAATATATTTAAAGTTAGTAAATTTTATTGATTTTAAGCAATTGGTTAAAAATGTGTTAATATCATGAAGTGTGTAGGAGTTTTTTTCTCTATGGTATAGTCTTCTATGTGTGTTCCATAGCTTCCCTAGACACCTTCTTGGTGTGATTTGTAATCTCCCAACTAAGGGTTTATAATAATAACTCTAAAGGGAGAAATATTTAGTTGAAACCACTAAATTTTCTATACTATTTCCCCCAAACTACCTAACTATGTTTTCCTGTGAATGTGAAACAACTATAAATAATAAGCATTAGTCATAGAAACACTTATCCACAAAGGAACCAACCTAGGAGGTGACCCTTCCATACTTTTGAAATTTATTTTATTGAAACATACCCACTCTATAATAGACACCACCCATCCATCTAACTTGATTAGGTTTTGATTTCTTTACTAGTATTCATTTCACTACAATTAAACATGGTTAATAACCTACATGCTTAGCCTGGTATTCCACCATAATGTTGTTTAACACATACTTGTAACTCATGCCTTGGAGTGTAGTTTACCTCCATTGAGATTTTAAAATGTTAAGAGGTTACCTCATTGAATTTGGGTATGTGCACAAGACCCATATCAATAGGAAAGAAAGTTGGTACTAGAATGAGGGTCACTTGTGTGCCTTCCCTACTAAGAGGGTATCCCCTATGTTTGAGTTACATTAGAGACACCTAAGAGAGTTACCAGTTCTAATGCCCAAAGTAGTTTTTTGGTTTCCCCCTTATCAACAGATCAAAGGCCTATATCTATATTGGTTGTTCCCAAAAGACTTTAGGATAGGACACCCTCTCCAATAAGAAATATCCATCGCATTAATCATCCTATGGCCCAACAACCTTGGTTGGTTGGATATACCATTATCATCCCAGGAGATTTGTATAATTTTCCCAAGAACCTAGAGAATGATCTAACTTCTTTCTCCCCTTCAAGAGGAAGAACTTAAGAGGAACACATCAAGTCTTTCAAGGCTAATTTGAAATTAATGAATGTTATTAATGAAGATGTTACATGTAGGGATTTCTTATTTACCTTATAGGATGATGAATATGATCAATACCTCAACCTTAAAGATAACTCAATTACTCAAATCATGTTTTTCAAAGCATGTTTCTTTCCCAATTTAGACAAGTTACCAAACCTGACCTAGTGTATAAACATTTCACTATTATGAATAGGGAGCCTAATGATCTAATTCAAAAATTCAATGTAAGGTTATAGAATATGTACACTTGGATTAGCCTAGATTATAGACCATATGGAGCATTGGTATTATATATGTATAAATATGCTTTAGATCCAATCATATTAGTCTTCTTGGAAAGATTTTTTATTGCCACCACTCTAGATTTAGCATATGAAGAGGCTATCAATATTGATAGACAACTAAATCCTAAAATACCAGGGATTGATCACTTTATTCCCTATGGCCTATAAAGAGGTCAACTTGAGCACTATGAACCGTATTCCACCATAAGAACTCATTGTTATCACATCTTTTGGTGAATTAGGGTACTTCAAAATAGGTCACTAGTTGTCTTTTCAAATATAGTAGGCCCACTATCTATTTATGTCATGAAATACATAATGATTATCCATACCTCCCTATATCAACTTGTTCTAAATGTCCTCAGAGTGTTTGATCATATTTTAAATACCATAATAGTCTTTAAAGTGGCCAAAAAAATATAAAAGTGCCATGGTGGAGATGATTTGATAATGCAATTGATGAGTCATCATGAACCTCTCTGGTGCATTTAAATTATGTAAGGTATGGTTTATTTTCAAGATTTTGAGAATGTTATGAAGGTGTATGGGGGCCTAATTAAAGTCCTTATAAGGTCTTACAATTTTTTCACATGTATTGAAATGATATTCACTTGAATTTTCCTCTTAAAGTCATGTATATGGTCTAAAAGAGGGATATTTTACCTTAAATGTGTACCACTTGACCTTGAAGGGCCACTAAACCACCATCCACACCTTCAAGAGCCTTCATGAACTCCATTAGTCCATATCTTGAAGTGTTTCATGCACTAATGACCCATATTTCACAAAACTTAACACCAATTCCATCAAGATGGATGCCACACATGCTAAAATGTACCTATTCAGCCCCTCAATCCATACCATGAACTTTAATACACCACTTGACTCCAATTTTCCATCCTCCTACTTGATAATAATGGATTATGGTTTGAAACATGAGAAAATACATGGAATTTATAGGTTTCAAGAGTTTTTTGAGTGGTACAAATATGTACAATAAAGACTAGCTCAGGTGGAATTAGGTGTCTACAAGAGGAGTTCACTAATGGCATGTGTGAAATAAATCAGAGTGTTTGAATGCTTGAATAACTCAAAACTGATTCATCTTCCCCATCAAGCTCATTGGTAGGCTTAAACATCACTTCAAGTTTGTGCTTAGTTCGTATAGAGGAGAGTGAAAGAGATTACAAGATCTTGGCTAGATAAAGTAAACATGGTCACCTTCCAGTCATGGGCATTGGTAGAAAGATTAATACCTTGGGATATATGAACATTCATTAATAAGTTAAATTATTTGGTCACCACT